>JAQZBX010001294.1:0-11073 GCA_029593785.1 Cabassous unicinctus
GGGATTATTAGACACTGGCTCAGAAGTCACATTAATTCCAGGAGACCCAAAACGTCACTGTGGTCCACCAGTCAGAGTAGGGGCTTATGGAGGTCAGGTGATTGATGGAGTTTTAGCTCAGGTCCATCTCACAGTGGGTCCAGTGGGTCCCCGGACCCATTCTGTGGTTATTTCCCCAGTTCCAGAATGCATAATTGGATTAGACATACTCAGTAACTGATAGAATCCCCACCATTGGACCCCTGACTTGTGGAGTGAGGGCTATTATGGTTGGAAAGGCCAAGTGGAAGCCTCTAGAACTGCACCTGCCAAGCAAAATAGTAAATCAAAGGCAATACCAGATTCCTGGAGGGATCGCAGAGATTAGTGCCACCATCAAGGATTTGAAGGATGCAGGGGTGATGATTCCCACCACATCCTCATTCAACTCTCCTATTTGGCCTGTGCAGAAAACAGATGGATCTTGGAGGATGACAGTAGATTATCGTAAACTTAACCAGGTGATGACTCCAATTGCAGCTGCTGTCCCAGATGTGGTATCATTGCTTGAGCAAATCATCACTTCCCCTGGTACCTGGTATGCAGCTGTTGATCTGGCAAATGCTTTTTTCTCAATTGCCATTAGTAAGGACCACCAGAAACAGTTTGCTTTCAGCTGACAAGGCCAGCAGTATACCTTCACTGTCCTGCCTCAGGGGTATATCAACTTTCCAGCACTATGTCATAATATTGTCTGCAGGGACCTTGATTGTCTCTCCCTCCCATGAGACATCACATTGGTCCACTATATTGATGATATCATGTTGATAGGACCTACTGAGCAAGAAGTAGCAAAGACTAGATTTATTAGTAAGGCATTTGCGTGAGAGAGATTGGGAGATAAATCCAACAAAAATACAGGGTCCTTCCACCTCAGTGAAATTTCTGGGTGTCTAGTGGTGTGGGGCCTGTCGAGATATCCCTTCTAAAGTAAAGGAGAAGCTGTTGCACCTGGCCCCTCCTACGACCAAAAAAGAGACACAATGCTTAGTTGGCCTCTTCAGATTTTGGAGACAACACATTCCTCATTTGGGTGTGCTACTCCGGCCCATTTACTGAGTGACCAGAGAAGCTGCTAGTTTTGATTGGGGACTGGAACAAAAGGAGGCCCTGTGACAAGTCCAGGCTGCTGTGCAAGCTGCACTACCACTTGGACCACATGATCCAGGAGATCCAATGGTGCTGGAAGTTTCAGTGGCAAATAGAGATGGTGTCTGGAGCCTTTAGCAGGCCCCTATAGGAGAATCACAACACAGACCCTTAGGATTTTGGAGCACAGCCTTGCCATCCTCTGCAGATAACTACTCCCCTTTTGAGAAGCAGCTTTTGGCTTGCTACTAGGCCTTAGTAGAGACTGAACGCTTAACCATGGGCCATCAAATTACCATGCAACCTGTGCTACCTATCATGAGCTGGGTATTGTGTGACCCACCAAACCATAAAGTTGGGCATGCACAGCAGCTCTCCATAATAAAGTGGAAGTGGTATATATGATTTAGGGCTCGAGCAGGTCCTGAAGGCAGAATTAAGTTACATGAGGAAGTAGCCCAAATGCCCATGGTCATGTTACCTTCTCTTTCCCAGCCCACAGCTTTGGCCTCTTCGGGAGTCCCTTACAATCAGTTGACTGAGGATGAGAAAACTTGGGCCTGGTTTACAGATGGTTCTACACAATATGCAGCTACCACCCTAAAATGGACAACTACGGCACTGCAGCCCTTTTCTGGGACATCCTTAAAGGATAGCCATGAGGGCAAATCCTCCCAGTGGGCAGAACTTTGAGCAGCACACGTAGTTGTTAATTTTGCTTGGAAGAAGAGCTGGCCAGAGGTGCGTTTGTACACTGATTCATGGGCTGTTGCCAATGGTTTGACTGGATGGTCAGGAACTTGGAAGGAACATGATTGGAAAATTGTTGACAAGGAGGTCTGGGGAAGAGGCATGTGGATAGACCTTTCTGAGTGGGCAAAAAACATGACTATATTTGTGTCCCACGTGAATGCTCACCAGAGGGTGACTTCAGCAGAGGAAGAGTTTAATAATCAAGTGGATAAGATGAACTGCTCTGTGGCTAATGCTCAGCCTCTTTCCCCAGCCACTCCTGTCATTGCCAAATGGGCTCATGAACAAAGTGGCCATGGTGGTAGGGATGGAGGTTATGCATGGGCTCAGCAACCTGGACTTCCCCTCATCAAGGTTGACTTGGCTACAGCCACTGCTGAATGCCCAATCTGCCAGCAGCAGAGACCCACACTCAGCCCCTGATATGGCACCATTCCTTGAGATGACCAGCCTGCTACCCGGTGGCAGGTTGACTACATTGGGCCACTTCCACCATGGAAGGGGCAGTGATTTGTTTTAACTGGAATAGACACATACTCTGGCTATGGGTTTGCATTTCTGGCATGCAATGCTTCTTCCAAAACTACCATCTGTGGACTTACCGATTGTCTTACCTATTGCCATGGCTTTCCACACAGCATTGCTTCTGATCAAGGAACCCAATTTACAGCAAATGATCTGTGGGAATGGGCACATGCCCATGGAATTCACTGGTCTTACCATGTTCCTCATCACTGTGAAGCAGCTGGATTAATAGAACGGTGGAATGGCCTTTTGAAGACTCAATTATGGTGCCAACTAAGTGGCAATACCTTGCAGGGCTGGGCCAATGTTCTCCAGGAGGCTGTGTGTGCTCTGAATTGGCATCCTCTCTATGGTGCTGTTTCTCCCATAACCAGGATTCATGGGTCCAGGAATTAAGGGGTGGAAATGGGAGTGGCACCACTCACTATTACCCCTAGTGACCCACTAGGAAAATTTTTGCTTCCTGTCCCTGCAACCTTAAGCTCTGCTGGTCTACAGGTTTTAGTCCCCAAAGGAGGAGTGCTGCCACCAGGGAACACAACAATGATTCCATTGAACTGGAAGTTAAGACTGCCACCTGGCCACTTTGGGCTCCTCTTACCTGTGAATCAACAGGCAAAGAAGGGAATTACTGTACTGGCTGGGGTGATTGATCCTGACTATCAAGGGGAAATAGGATTACATCTACATAATGGGGGTAAAGAAGAGTTTGCCTGGAATGCAGGAGATCCTCTAGGGCATCTCCTAGTACTGCCATGCCCTGTGAATAAAGTCAATGGAAAATTGCAACAAACCAATTCAAGCAGGACTAACAATGGCCCAGAATCTTCAGGAATGAAAGTTTGGGTCACCCTACCAGGCAAAGAACCACGGCCAGCTGAAGTGCTGGCTGAAGGTAATGGGAGCATGGAATGGGTAGTGGAAGAAGGTAGTGATAAATATGGACTTTGACCTTGTGACCAGCTACAGAAATGAGGACTGTAACAGTCATGAACCCTTCTTCCTTGTTTTGTTATGAATATGATTGTATATGTACACAAAACAAATTTCTTTGTTTTCTTCCCCAGCCTTTTCCCCTATTGTATGAAAAGTTGTATTAATTTCACATCATAATATATTTCAGGACGTCAAGTTTAAGAGTGAATTTTACCCAAGGACATGCACCCTATTCTCTGGGGAATTAATGCATTTCCAGTTGTATGCAGGGGAGTTGAACATTGTTAGGCAGAAATATATATGTATGCTTGTCTGTTATTTTTATTTAGAGACTAAGTATGGTTTAGGGTAATGTGTATGGTAGCCGAGTTGACAAGGGGTGGACTGTGATGGTTAGGCTAATGTGTCAACTCGGCCAGGTAATTGTGTCCAGGTGTTAGGTCCAGCAAGCACTGGGCTAATTTTAATAGAAGAGCATTTATAGACTTCGATCACCAGTGAGTTTACTGCATGGATGGCTGATTACATCTGCATCAATCAGGGAGATTGCATCATCAGTGGGTGATGCTTTTATCCAATCAGTTGAAAGGATAAAAGGGGAAGTGATTTCAACATTCAGAGAAAATTTCCCAGCTCATCTTTGGACAGCCACCTTCTCCCAGAAACTCATCAAGGACCTTACATTGGACTTCCATCAGAGCCCCTGGCTTGCAGCCTGCCTGCAGAACCTGGACTTGTGCATCCCCACGTTCGTGTGAGAAACTCTTATAAAATCTCTTTATCTATATGATATCTTCTGTTGATTCTGTTTCCCAAGAGAACCCTGACTAATATACCAGGTGTTTACCAATGTAGTATATGATTGTAATTTCATCTAAATTATCTAAAATACAAAGATTTTTCTTTTAGAGCTGAACTTAGCAACATTTTATAAAAATGTGTTTAAAACTATACTTTTGAAATCAATTTAATTTTGTACTTGAGTGATTACACATCTTTAATTATTTATTAAAATTAAATCTGGGAGGAGTTATGTTTAGGTGGAATTTATTGCTTAAGTTCTAACCTGCCTGCCCTGCATATCTGTAAGACATTTTATACTTCTTCAAGGAAAGAAGTATCCTCTTTCATTCATTTTTTGGTAATGGGCTAATACTTTCAAGAAAACAAAGGGAATGTTTGAAAAATGATGACTTTCACATTCAGGATAAATTATGTATTCAAATGAATTTGATAGAATGAAGCAGTCTGAGGCACTGCATTTCGACCACTTTGAACTGATTTCTTCTCCTGTAGAAGGTGCCCAAAACTTCCATCAAAGGAGCTAATGCCAATAACTCACTTTCAAGCTCCGTTTCCCTGGGCCTCCTTGCAGAAAGCAGTGAAGACCCGTGGGGCACTCGAGTTCAGTGAAATCTAGTTGAATAATTGTAGAAAATAAACACCCCCAGGAAGTATGGAAAAGGTGAGTGGTAGTAAAATGTCATTAAATTTAGAGATTTCAGCTTTCTCCCTTGTTTCTTCTGGCATTTTTCAAAGGAAATACCACAGTGACTGTGAGGTTTTTAAGTCACATGCCGAACCTTCAGTACTATTAGAAAGGAAAGCCATTGTGAAATAGAAAAAGAAAAGAGCAGTTAGGACACTTTAATGAACACTTGAATGCACCTCAAATGAAAAGCAGATGTTCTTAGTTAAATTTTACAGCGTTTCTTATTCAGGTTGAGGTAACTAGCTGAGCTAGTCGGGTAGAATTGGCTGTGGCAGGATCATGTTCGAGGAGAATTTGTGTTTTTCGCGTTGTTTTGTACATAGCATTTCTCTGTTTCTTCTGCATTTAAATAAAAGAGAGGCATATGAAGTTTACGCCTTAAAGGCTACTCTTCTTCATGTATATTGGAATTACTAATTTTTTCTATACAGTTGAGGTTGTATGTATTTGAAATTCATGAGGTATTTTTGGTTTTGTAACAATTGCATAATTCTAATTCTGGCATTTCGTTAGGTTTTTAAAAAAATGCATCATTGCCACATAACAACAAAGGTTGGTATTAATGTTTTAAAGCAGCAACTATAATATATTAAATATGTTTTTATTAAGCTCCCTTCCTCTTAAAAAACACACCAAACAAAGCTCTTTCTGGTCAATACATTTCAGTCCATCGATTAGTGGTACTTTCTCTCTGCTGCGTGCCCCAAATTTGCTATCCCATTGCAACTGACTCGTTCAGTGGAAATATAGTCACAAGCCAATGCAGACTCACCCATTTGACCTTTTCCTGAAAATATAAATTATATTACTGTTTCAGTTCTTAACAAACTTTGTGACACATTAGGCTTCTCTGTTTCATGTTTTTGGTGTTTCTTTTTCCAACTTACATTGAACTGCACCAGGTATTCTTTTTAACCATATCTGTGCCAGAGACTGCAGTGGTAGAAAGTGAGAAAAAATAGAGACAAGGAGGAAAGAAAATTGGGAGTGGGGGTGGGGTAGGTAGACACTTGGAAAAACATTTTAGTATATCAACATATTATTAAATATTTAAGACAGTGATCTCAAGAGGCATTATATAAGGTATAAAAGCATCCATCAAGGTGAGAGAAGTATGTGATATATTCCATGAGATGATGATACAAATACGGATATTTCAGACTCTATAATCATTTGCTCTGAATGGACTCATTTTTTAAAATGTTCTGTGGCTCTGTATTTCTGTGTATATTTTGGTTTGAGGCCCGGGAAATTTATTCGCTCTTGTTTTTAATCTTATCATTTAAAAAGGAAAACCCATAAAGTAAAACTACAGCCAGGTCATTAAACATCAGGGGAGACTATATAACAAGCTAACCAAACAAAAGGATCCACAAACTGTTGTAGTTAAGCAGGGCTTGCCTCGTGTAAACTCCCATCTGAAGCAAGATCAAGGCCAATTTCAATATCCAAAAAGAGATGGGAAAAACAAAAATTTGCAGTGTTTTGAGAGGGCAAAAATCATAGCTCCAAACCACTTCTAAGTTTGGATCAGTCATGCTGAAGAAGAGAAAGGAAAGATAGTTCTTTAAAACAGACCAACTTAATACTGTTTTGGAACTCATCTCTCTCTCCAAAGTTGCTATAATGATTTATACCATTATATAATCCATCTCAAACAAATTTTAGGTCATAGCTTCAAATTTCTCATCCTGAGTCTTCTTCCCGTTCTTTCTTTCCTTTTATTTTCTTTCCTCTTTTAGGTATCTCCAGGGTTAATGCATAAATTCTGAGTTTTAAGTAGAACAAAATTTTCAGTCATGCACAAAGACTTTTTTTTATAAAAACAACTCTTTATTTTAGGGGAAAAAAAATCTAATGATTACCAGTCCAACCATTGTCATATTAAAGGAGGCTAGATTTGGGAATTAATTTTTCTCATTTACAAAGCAAAATTATAAGTTACAGATTTTTTACATTATGAAAACTTTTTGCGTATTTTTTAAGTAACTCAAATCTCTATTTTTGTAACCTGTTTGTTTAAATATTAGGGAGGGGTCTGGAAAGAACAAGGAACCCAAGCCAAGAATTCAACTGTACCCTCTCCAAGAGTTAGGCAAAGGACAAATACTCTCCAAGGACACTCCTTGTCCTCGGCCAGGGGGTGGGAGAGTGGGTGTGTCGGGGGAAGCCAGGTGGCAAGCAGGGAGCATGTCCCTTTTGTTTCTATGTTGGTGATTACCTACACACTTTCTTCTCCCTGATCCCCCAACTCTTTCTCTCATCCAAACCCCAGTGCTACTTCCTTGGGAAGATCCTCTAGCAAATGGTAGATCTTGTACATCTTACACATCTAATGTCCTTCCATCCTTTGTAGTTTCCTCCCCTTGTTCAGCTCTTCCATTGCAACCATGCAGTCACATGTAAATGATAATTCCACTTTCCTTGTTAATGTCTCCATGTGAGAATCAACCCAGTTTGCAATTAAAAGTCCTTGTAGAAGTTATAAAATCACATTTTTAAGAGCTGTGTTTTGTATCCTATGATTAAATAAGAAAATTACCCACAACAATCAGTTTTCACCATACTAAAATAATTGATTAACTTATACATGTATTATAAAGTATCAACCAGAATGGATGATATCATATTTCCCTTCTTAGTCTCAGTCCCCTAACCCGTACACGCTAGCAAAAGATATGCATCTGAAGTTGTGGCACGTCAGATTCAGCCTCAGGAAGTCTTTAATTAGGACCTTTTTTTTACACCCTCACAGGCTTCTGGGTCTCCAGCCTAGAGCCGAGCTTGTCTCAGAACTGGATTCTTTGCCCATCATTGGCAGTGCCTCCTCTCAGTGCTGGCCTGCCCACTGATTCCCTAAAATATTCACTTGCCTCAGCCTACTCCAGCAGACATTTTTGTTTAGGTTTGGAATATTGAGACATGATTCCAGGTATACCAATGCACACAAATATATTCACACACACACAATCACATTAAGGATTTAAAGAACTCACTTTTTAAAAAGATACCTTTATATGATCTGAGAATATCCAAATCTCACAAGGCATCAGATATCTATTGATATTAGGTTTTGTTGGCAAGGGAAATTTCCCACTAATTGATGGTACTCGGAAGATACTTTTCCCATTGTGTGTGTTGCAGGTGGATGTTTAATCACATTTCAGAGCATGTAATAATGCAGAGTATACGTACAGATCTCATTGTGTATGTAAAAAATAAAGGGGACCACCTTTGTAGATTTTTTAAAAAATTGTTAGCATGTTTCATTTTTACAAACTGTATTTTATTGTTTCAAAAAGTTTATTGTTTGCTTTTTCAATCTTTTCCTCTTTAGGAAACATATTTTAACATGTGCATTTTCCTAGAAACAATGTAGAACATGAGCCAGGAAGCTCTTATTTCTTCTCTAGAGCTCCACAGGGTTTTCTCTATGAGTTTTGGTGGCTGCTGTGACCAGGAGCCTGATGTCACTGCTCCCAACTGAGAGAATAGGAAGGTACACATAAGGGACAGGCCATAGGAAACAATCCATCAGACCCAAGTGAGGACAGACACCCGGAAAGTCACAAAAGACCTCTTGTCTGTACAAATTAAAATGAGAAATCTCAGCAGGCAAGAAGTTCAAGGAGAACAAGCATCCATCGTAGAGAACAAAGAAAAAAATATACAGACTGCAAACATATACTTCCCTGGCTGCCATCTTACTGAGATAAATGTTCTCACTTGGAACGGTTCTGTCTCTTAGACATTTTTTTCTTTTTACTTTATTAGAGAAGTTGTGGGTTTCCATTCAAATTTTTAAAAACAAATCAATTTTATTGATACATATTAATAAAGCATGCAATTCATCAAAAGTGCACAATCAATGGTATTTGGTATAATCACATAGTTGTGCGTTCATCACTTCAGTCATTATTAGAGCATTTTCATTCCTTCACTAATAATAATAGTAATAAACAAAAAACAGACAAACAAGAAAATTCCTCACCTTTCAATCTCTCTGTTTCCTCCACTGTATATAGCTATTATTTCTGGCTATTCTTGCACATCTAATATATTTTTGAATGGGCTTCATGTTTCATTAAGGTGAATCTATTTGGGGGAACCAGTGTCTTCATATAAATATACCATGTACAATATAAGCCATTTGCGTTCATGGTTGTAAATGCCCAAGATTCTCTTAGACAAACATTTTAGGACAGTCACAGCTCAATATTATCATTTTAATTTTATAACCAACAGTCATGCTTATTTTCTTATATTCTCTAAAATCATCATTACTATCAGACTCACTGAATTTTGACTTATGGGAGCCTACCCGTAGGGTACAAATGAATTTATTAACTGGAGATTGTGAGTCTGACTATAGTGGTTGTAGGAGATGTGATTGCTTATTAGATGCCCCAAAAAGTATATTTTCTTGGCAACAGTCTATTATTGAAAAGATACTTTGGCATGGAGAAGGTGGTGCCCCAGTTCCTAAAGCACCTGTAGCAGAAGACGACACCATTTAGGTCTTTTCCTCCAACTTTTAGTTTTGTATTTGCAAGTAGCAGAAAGCTTGCAACTTATATATGGAGGAGCTTTTTGCTGGCTATTTTTCTAAATATATGAAGCTGTTGCTTAATGTCATCCTAAGGTGGCAAAAAATAAATAAATAAATAAATAAATAAAAGCTTTAGCAAAAGGTAGGGAAGCAAAGTAAAATGATTTACCTAACTAGAGAGTGAGCCAAACCTGCTCTCAAAGACTTGCATGGACTGAATTGTTTTCAGGTCTTGCATATATACTTTCTGGAAAAACTTATATGTTATAGAGGTTTTTGGGCTGTTAACTATTTATTTAACGATAAAAGAAATGTGGGTACATAGGGAAATTCAAAATGATTTCATCAGACAATTTCAAATTGTGGTATTGTATATTTGAAGTACATTAAATATTATCACTAAAGAGACATTTGTTCTTTATTCTTATATTATGGATCACTTTTCATGAACACAGAGATACAATCCACATCATGAAGAAAATGGGGGTAATTTAATCAAGAAATACAATGAAATATTATATACATATTGAAAAGTATCACTATTATTTAGGTATCACTATTATTTAGGTATCCTGAAGAAATAAAGTCAATTTAATTATGGATTTCTCTTAAACTCAAAGAATAGAGACAAACAATATTTTATTCAAATGTGACTGATCAGAGAATCAAGAAAAATCATGAAGGATAAATTGTAAGTAGGGACATTGTAATGAGCTTCAATGATACTTACAATGTTGTTGGGGAAATGTTTTGGATGTTTAAAACAGTGTGATATTGTTGCTATTTAAATTCAGTCTTTAAGAATATTTCTGTCAACCTGGTTTTGTCCTTTAAGAGATCTTCTAAACTTTTGGATTGGTAACATAAACACACATATAATGCCTTTCTGAACAATAGTATTTTTTTTTAAACAGTTTATTGAAGTATATCATTCATACATGAACACACATAAACTATAAGTGTTCAGTAAACATGTGAACTTACAAAACAAACATGCATAACATCATACAGGGCTCCCACACATCACCCCACCACAAATATTTTGCATTGTTGTGAAACATTTGTTAACAAATCAAGAAAGAGCATCATCAAAGTATTACTACTAACTATAGTCTGTATCTTACTCCCCTATACATTTTTTAAAGGATTTATTTATCCATTTATTTACTTTTTTCCATTTTTACACACACACACCCGTTTTTTGCTGTTTTTGTGTCCATTCGCTGGGCAACTCTCTGTGTCCGTTTCCTGTCCTCTCTTCTCATCCTTCTTTTCCTGTCTTTACTGGGCTTCGGTCCTCGGAACCTCCGATGTGGAAGAGAGGCATCCTACCACCTGTGCCACCCTAGTTCCTGGTTTTTCGGAGCGTCTCGTCTTGGCTTTCCCTTGTGTCATTCTTGTGTTACATCATCATCTTGCTGCGTGGCTTGTGGGGCCTGGGGGGCTCACCCATGCGCGAGGCCTGGCGGCTCATGCACTTTCTATATTTTTCTTTTTTTAATTTTTACTAGGAGGTCCCAGGCATCAAACCAGGTCCCTCCATATGGGAGACGGATGCCCAACCATTTGAGCCACATCTGTCCACCTGCTTTATCTCTTAAGGTTGACCAAAGATACCCAAAGTTACAGTCTTTTCCCACACAGGATGGTCATATAATAAATCAGGCTTAGTTTATCACCAGCATTCTAA
>JAQZBX010001294.1:11173-85390 GCA_029593785.1 Cabassous unicinctus
TGTAAGTTAAAAAAAAAAAAAAAAGACAAAGCAGGATTTAGATCTTGACTTTGCCATTTATTTTTGTGATCTTAAATGTGTTACTTCAGCTCTCTGAGTGTAGAGGCTTCGTGTATAAAATGAAAAAAAAAATCATACTTGTCATCATATTGTCCCTAGTAAAGGTAGGTGTCTGATTAAAAGTTCCTTTCCCTGAGCTGCACAGACAACCACAGTCAAAGATAAAACCCTAATTCTGAATGGAAAGGAAATAGTCTGGTTAGGGCAGCAAGCTTTCAATGCCTAAGCCCTGTTACCAAAGGCCAGAAATCAATATAATCATTTCTGAAGAGACAGCGGCCATAAAAAATAAAACCTTTAGTGTCTCCCAGGGAGAATGGGTTAGAAAGCTTGCCCTAAATATCTTTGCTTTTTCTCAGAAGAGTTCATTGAATTATCACTGAATTCTCTGTAAAACAAAGCAGAACAAGATAAAATTAGGAGTCGTCTTCATCAAAGCAAATGAACCATTTTTTTCAGAGTCATCCAGAGGAAAAGATATTTATTGCATGAAAAATCTCCAGCTATAGAATTATCATCTTTACATTAAGTGAAAGCAGATATTGAGATAAAATATATATGTCTGAAAGGAGGTATCAGACCACTATAGAAAAAATATTTCCTTTAAAAATTGATAGTTCTAGGTAATCACTTGTTTCAGCATGACTCAAAGTACCAAGAGTATTGATGCCAGTGTTTTTCCACTCTTAAGATTCCCTTTGCCTCGTGTTGACCCTGCCCTCCCACCTTTGCACACACGTATACACATGGACAACACAACCCATTGTTCATCTTGTAGGTGCAACGCCAGCAGCTGTTGAGAGCACGAATTCAGTTTCAGGTACCTTTTTGACATCCCATATGTCTTAATTGACGGTTAGAGAGAAGGGAGGAAGTTTGGGGGAGGCCAAGTGAAGAGCTGGATAAAGCCAATTCACTGTATTTGTGTAACCTATGGTTGACCGCTGTCACCATCAAACAGCTGTTCCAAGAGCGCATCATTCATTTCCACAACCTTTTAGGATTTTCCCATCCATGAGTTGCCCCTCCCCACCACACACATACTTGAGCCTGTAGTGATGGATAAAAATTTTGAGAAACACTGTTATCTCACCACCATTAAAAAAAAAAATCCTTTTGGCAATTTGATATGATAGGAAAAAACACTCAGAAAATGTGGATTTTGAATTTAGTTATGTTATTGAACAGTCAGATTAACTTGAGGAAGTCACCTTTTTGGGAGCTTCAGTTTCCTCATTATGAAATGAAGGAGCAGGACTAGGAGATGGTTGATGTCCTTTTATCTTTAAAATTCCACAATTCTATGATAAATTCCTATCCTGGAGAGAGTCATCAAAGATTGGATGGGATTCTTTGCAGCAGCACCAACATTGAAGGAATGATGGATCACCATTGGAGATTGGGGCAAGGACCGCTGCTCATCCATCTCCTTATCCTTGTTGAAAACAAGTTTTCCTGTAAACACAGTACCTCTTTTCCAAGGCTCAGGGAGCCCAGGACTCGGGTTTCAGGGGAAGGACCATTGTCCCAGATTTAGACCATTGTCCCAGATTTAGACCCAATAGCCCAAGGCCAATGGGTTAGTTCCATGCTGTTTTAAATGCAAACTTGAACACCATTACCCATGGGATGTTAGGTTGAACTTTTTAAAAAATCAAGAGTGTGTCTGGCCAACAAATTATTTGCCATAATTTGAGCCTGGACCACCTGGCTCAAATTTTATGGTGTTTGCACCTTTACCTCTCCTAAAATAATGATGCTTTTAAAAATAATATCTGATAGAATGATGCCTTTCACCATTCATATTAATTCATAACTGATCACCTGTAACTGAGATAACGACTCAGACTACAATTTTACTATTTCTAGTCTGGCTAAGTGCTTCTGGAGACTTGAAGCAAAAAACTCTGCTCACTCAAAAAGCTTGTTAATGGGTCCCTCATGACTCAGCTATCAATTTTTTAGTATCAGATATACATGCTGTATCCATTATTACTTTCACTTAGAGCCAGGTCTGACCTGACTTACATCAGCTTTTGAGATTTCATTTATTTTCATTTTAATATTACATAAAAAGTAGAAATGTGGGCGCACAGAATATGTGTATTTTAACTAGTATTTCTAGTTAATTGAATAGCTCTAGCTACTTTGTCTTTTTCAAGAGTTGCTTAAAATTATTTTGCAAGTTTTCTATCTTTAACATGTCCTAGGTTGTTTAAATGTGCTTTGTAAGCAATGATAAAATGACAAGTTATCATCGATCTGTCCTTTCTTCCATCTCATAGGGATTCATTAAATAATGCATGCACCCATGTGAATTACTTTCTTCTCTATAGTATCCCCAGACCATTAGCCAAATATAGCAACATTAGCATCTTTCAACCCTTAGAAACCCTTTTGGCTTTCATTTAATTAAATTATCCCATTATGAAAACTCTTATAATGAGATTAAATTTAATTATTTATTAGACACTTATTTGCACTAGGGAGCCTATCAATTATGCATGGTTGAGCTAAACATTTTCAATCCATCACCTTTTCTTTTTCAAGGAAGGTGCAATTTATTAAGTACATCTGGGATACTATAGCTAGGGGGCCTTAATGGGAATTAAGTATTTAGCCCTCTTAAAAGCTACTATAATAAGGATGAAAATTATGATGTCTGAAAAGTAATCAAGCAAAACTGCTTGGGGTCAGAGATTTTAGTGTTCTAGATTTTTAGGTTCTTTTAAATTCTCCTACTATAGTTTGTAGTCCGTCTTAGAGGATTTTTCTAGTATTATTCACTTATCAAATATGCCAAATATAACTTAGATTTTAAAAATAGGAGTAGTAATTATAATCATTAAATGATATCAAAATCACAGAACTAGTAAGATATGCATTTAAAAACTATAGCTTTTAACAACCCTATACTAAAATTTTAATGTTAATAATATTTTAAAGGCTGATTAAAAAAACTTTTATGTAAAATTTCAAGCACAGACAAAAATAGAATAATATAACGAATACCTAGGTAATCATCTCCAGCTCATCAGATTTCAGTACATGGCCAATCTTCTTTCAACTGTCCCACTCCCCATCCCCACAGCTGAAGCAAATCCAAGACATGATATCATTTTGACAGTCTTTATGAAAAGAAAATTGCCTGTCTCAAAGGCAAAACCTTTTTTACAGTGGTATGAGTTTTAATGAATGCTGTGATAATAAATATCGATTCAGGGCATAAACTCTCGTATCAGGTCTCATCAGTATATGATTAATTATTGCTCTGGTATGATTTATCTGTGTCGTCAGTCAAGATTGTAGGAAACAGATGTGCATGAGTGTATTTACTGTTATAATGGGCTATTGTAATAGCTCCCAAAATTGGTCTCCCTGATTCTACCCATGTCACATATTTTATTAGGTACAATAAAAATTTCTCATCATGACCTACCAGGCTCCATATAATCTGATTTCCTACTGATTCTCTGGTCTAATTTCCCACTTCTCTCCCCTTTGCTTACTTCACTCAACAATAATAACCTCCTTGCAGATTCTTGGATATGCTAAGCATATTTTGACCCAAGGTCTACCTCCCTGCTCTTACCACAGACATCTTCATAGCTGCCTCCTCACTTGCTGTAGGTCTCTGCCAAATGCCATATTATCTGAGAGACCTGTAGAAAATGGCCACTCTCCTCCCTACCACCATATCTTTTTAGCTCTCTCCTTTATTCCTTTTAGAGGCCTATATTAGTCGAAGGGCTACTGATGCAAAGTACCAGAAATATGTTGGTTTTTATAAAGGGTCTTTATTTGGGGTAAAAGCTTATAGTTACAAGGCTCTAAGGAGCCCAACTCAAGGTACCATAAGAGGTACTTCCTCACTAAAGTCTGTTTCCACGGGTTGAAGCAAGATGGCTGCCAATCTCTGTGAGGGTTCAGCCTTCCTCTCTTTCTCCCAGCTATAGGCTGGCATATGGCTTGTTTCTTTCTGGGCTTTCTTAGCACTGCAAAATATTAGGCAAATGGCTAATCTCTCTTCTCGGGGCCTCAGGATCAAAGTTCTCGCCTCTGCTGTGTTCTGTGGCACTTCCTGTGTCGTCTTCTGTGTGTCTTTTTGAGTAAGTGTCCATTTATTATACCCACCAAGAGCGTGAGGACTTAAACTGAGTTACACCCCACTGACATGGTCAAATCAAAGCCCTAATCTTAACATAACTTAATCAAAAACATCTCAGATTAATCTAATACAATCAAATGGTATCATGCCCAGAGGAACAGACCAGTTTACAAACATAATCCTTCTTTTTGGAATTCATATATAATATCAAGTTGCTACACTCCACCCTCTGAATTCCAAAAAGACATTACAATATTTTTTAAAAACCTTAAGTCAGTAACAATGCTAATTACAAAATCACATCACAATGAATCAGTTATAGAAATACAGTTTGTCTTGGGGCAAAGTCCCCTCTGGCTGTAGACCTGTGAAACTTACAAAACAATTTATCTGCTTCTAGTATACAAAGGAACAGACATAGGATAAACATTTGCATTACCATAAGGAGAATTTGGGAGGGAAACATGAGTCACAGGTCCTCAGCAGTTCTGAAACCCTGCAGGGCATACTCCATTAGATTTCAAAGTCTGAGAGTCATTCTTAAGATGATGTTTCTTCTCCTTCTTGGGGCCCCATGGGGGCCCACCCTTTCCACAGGCTTGCCCAACAGCCATTTTCTTGGTTCCACCCTCATCAAGCATCCGGGTGGCGACCGAGCTCCAGACCTCATTGTCTAAGAAAGTTGGGGTGATGGCCACACTTTACCCAATCTCTGTGGTAGAATCTCAACCTTCTTAGTACAGCGAGGTGGTGGCAACATTCTCCCTAGTCATTGGCAAACAGGTCCAATCTCCTCAGAACAGTGAGGTGGTGACCTGGTGTTCCCTAATCTATAGGGAACAGGTCCACCCCTCTCAGAGTACTGGGGTATCAACCTCACTCTCCCCAACCGTTAGGAAATGTGCTCTACCTTCTCTGAGGTCTGGAGTGACAAAACTCTCCCTGAACTTCAGGCTGGAACATCTACCCACTTCACATGCTGGGGCATATTCACCTTGTCCATTCACATGGGTGGGATCCCTTTCTTGGACCAAGGAGATGTCTTAATTCCAGACCTCAGCTTCCATGGTTTTCCTCTTAGAGCCATTTTCCCTTCCATCTCTCCTCTCCATGTCCCTCTTAGTCCAGGCTGACTGTGGTTTTGTTCATACAGCTCTCTCAAAAAGCTTGTTGGTTTAGCATGCAGGAAGCAGGGGTCCAAGCCACCAGACAATAACACCTTCCACAAGTCTTTCCTTCAATTTCAATCCTGGCTTACAAGTTCCAAGTTTAATTAATTCCTCAAATGGGGCACTATCATCTGGAGAATTGATTTCCAGAGGCTTGGAATTTCCAGAATCAGTTTCTACTTTCTTTGCCCAATAATTCAGTTGTCAACTTATTTCTTTCCTCTAACATTTTGCTATAAGCTGCAAGGAGAAGCCAGGCTGCATTTTCCACATTTAGTTTGGAAATCTCCTTGGCTAATTGTCCAAGTTTGTAATTTTCAAATTCTGCCTTCCATATAACATCAGGAGTCAATCTTGCTAAGTTCTCTGCAACTTTAAAACACAGATCACCTTTCCTCCAGTTGCCAATAATAGTCTCATCATTTCCTTCTAAGGCCTTATCAGAAATAACTTTAGGCTACATTTTTCTACCAAGTCCCTTCAAAGCAGTCTAGGCCTTTTCCATCAAGCATATCACAATTCCTCCAAAAAATACCCCTTACCCATTTATAAAGCCATTTCAGGATTTTTGGTAATTGCATTAGACTATACCCCACTCTCCTGGTACCAAATTCTGTATTGGTCAGTGAAAGGGGTGTTGATGCAAAGTACCAGAAATCTGTTGGCTTTTATAAAGGGTATTTATTTGGGGTAAAAGCTTACAGTTACACGGCCCTAAATAGTCCAACTCAAGGTACGTAAGAGGTATTCTCTCACCCAAAATCTGTTGCACACATGTTGAAGCAAGATGATTGCCGATCTCTGCGAGGGTTCAGCCTTCCCCTTCCTCTTTAGGATCCGTGGTCCTGCCTTCTTCTGATCTCAGCTGTAGGCTGGAGGACTCATTTCTTTCTGGGCCTTTTCAGCTTCTCAGGGCTCTGGTCTCTTCAGCCGCAAACTATCAGGCAAATAGCTCAGCTCTCCCCAGGACTTTACCTGTTTGAGCCTTCTCCTTTCTGTAACATGGCAGGACTGAAATGACCAAGTTCTCTCCTCTTCTGTGTGTCTTCTTGAGGGAGTGCACCTTTATATCAGTTCACCAAGGGGGCAGGGACTCAACCTTGAGTCATGGTCTACTAACATGTTCAAATCAAAGTCCTAATCTTAACAGGTAATTTAATCAAGATATGTCAGCTGAATCTAATGCATTCAAAGGTATCACACCCAGAGGAATAGACCAGTTAACAAACATAATTTTTATTTTTGGAATTCATAAATAATATGAAACTGCTACAAGCACTTTTACCTCTAACACAGGCACTTATTTATTTCTGCCTTTCCTACTAGAAGATGAGTTCCATGAGAAGAAGCACTTTGTCTTTTTTGGCTTTCTTCTTTATTCCCCATGCCTAGAACAATGTCTGCCATGTAGTAGATCCTCAATATATATTTGTCTAATAAATAAAAGAAAATAATTTATTCAGTTTTATGAAATAATACGTATGTTAGAATATTCATATCCATGTCAGGTTTGTGAGTGTGTGTTTAGATAGCTGTTGTGTGGTGGGACATGATGGGGAGGGAATGAAGAGAAAAGGTGATTTAGGATCAGTTTGTGTCATCAGCCTTATAAGTCAAACTTAAGGCTTTTAAATATTGTTCTGTAAGCCCAAGTACTTATGGGGTCAAGGAAGAAAATGGGGTTAGGTGTGACAGGAGCCAGGGCAAACTGAAGAGCTCATGACTCACTAAGAGAATAGCAGAAGCATCTTATGTGGGATAATGGGCTCTGGTTGGCCCGTCCTCTGATTTTTTTAAAGAGAAGCTGGAAAAGTAGATTTTCAGGTGGAGTTTCCCAGCTTTACAACACTGTGTGAACCAGCTTAATCATTTCCCAGTGATACCATTTTGCAACTTTAACACTAAATGCTGGGAGATAAGAGTATATTTTGAGGTAGGAATGTGAGAGGATCACATTTGTCCTTGGAAGAGGACTTGGGCATCAGTGGGAGGAGTGGACTAGATGGCTACGAGCCTGGAGGCAGGGAATCCAGCTAAAAGGCCATTGTAGTAACAGAGGCAAGAAATGGCAGGAGTGTGCATTCTGGCAGTATCAGAGGAGGTAGAATTGATGGGATTTTATGAAAAATTCGGTGAGGAAGAGGAAAGCAGTCAGGATGACTATCAGTTTTCCAACTTAGCAGAGCAGGGGTTTAGGAATAGAGGTTGGTTTAGGTCTGGGAATGTTGATGGTGGCATCTCTTCATATCAAGATAGAGATTTATTTTAGGCAGATGGAAAGACTTAGAATGTAGGGGTGAAGCAGGGTTTCTCAGCCTTGGCATGGTTGATATTTCGGTCTGGATATGTCTACATTGTAGGATGTTTGGAAGCATCCCTGTCTTCTACCCGCTAGATGCCAGTAGCACCTCCCAGTTTTGACAACCAGAACCGACTCCACACATTGACCTGTGCTCCCTGAGGGACATTGCCATTCCAAGGCTTGCACTTTGAGTACAAGATTCTTGATGACACTTGAAATCGTGAGAACGGATGAAGATCATCCAGGAAGAGAGTATGGAGCTGGAGGTTTATAACCTTGAAAATATGGACCTGGAAGTTTTTCTCAGTTAGGCCTCCCCAGTGACGGTTTTCTTTCATTTTCTCCCTCTTATTTTGAAACTTGTCTTTTTTTCTTTTTTCATCTTAAATTATTTTGTTAGAGTGGTATTGAATTCTGGATCAGAGTTCTTTCAGGAAATAGAATTCCACTCAAATGGTACAACTGAATTGCATCTAATCAAGGAGCTGCTTGCACAGATGAAGGTAGGGTTAAGGAAACCAATAAGGGATAATGAGGCACAGGAGATTAGCAACATTGGGATGTTGTCTTAGCTGTTCAGGCTGCTATGACAAATAACACACAATTGGTTGGTTTAAACAATGGGAACTTAATGTCTCATGGTTTTGGAAGCTAGAAGTACAAATGCAGGGTTTGACAGGCCATACTTTCTGCCAGAGTTTGTAGCATTCTGGTTCTGACTTGTCATCATCCTTGGGGTTCCTTGGCATCTATCTCTGCCTCAGTCACATGACTTCTCCTTTTGGCTTCTACTTCTGCTCAGCTGTCTGTGTATCTCTCTAGCTTTTCTTCCCTTATAAGGACCTTAGCCATATGGATAAAGGCCCACCCCGATTCAATTTGGTCTCAACTAAATAGGATCTTCAAAGATACTATTTACAAAAGAGTCTATTCCTTAACTTATAATGACATCTTCAGAGGCACTATTTATAAATGGAACATGGCTTTATGGGGAACAAAATTCAATCCCCAACAGATGTCCAAAGAATGTGGGACCATGGATGAAGGATGACGGAGGAGGAGCTGTAGCCTCGGAGTGATGCAGCCTCTACCAGGACCACACACAGAGCAGGGAGAGAGCAAGGAAGACATACCCCTACCTCTCCCTCCTCTAGCCCTTTGGATCTTCGTCCTCGTTCCTCCAATTGGTTGAATCCAAGTGAAGACTCTCAGCATGGGAGCCTGGGGGATCAGAGGTCCAAAGAAGGCAGGGAAGAGTGGAGCATGGATCTGGGGTATACACAAAGAATAGAGAGACAGCTCACACTCCAAACAGGTATAAAACATATATACTAAGGCAGAGTCTGTTAGTCATTCTCTCCACATTATGATATCTAGAATAGTTTCTTCTATATAGGGACATCCTATTATGATCATAAAATTTTGTCTTTGTTTACATTGCCTCTGGCTGTAATTGGAAAATGGCAGCAAAAGTATGACAGAGTACAACTATCTTAGATTTTACTTTCATTGATGCATGTGCAGCACAAGAGCTATGATGTTTTATTTTGTTTTTTTCCTTGGCCAAGTCTTGCCTATGGAAGTAGGAAACCATTGTGAAGCTGAAGAAAAGTCTTGTATGTGTCTGTCTTGCAAGCATACCAAGCAGGGTAAAAATTTTATTTTTTTTAAATTTTAATTTATTTAATAATTTTCTTAATTTTTAAAAAGATACTTAGATTATAAAAAATTTTTTATGAAAGGAAGGCTCAATTTAAAAATGTGACAATTCCAAAACTAACTCTTGTCCTCAAAAATGCTTAAAACACCATGCAGTTTACGATAGCAACTAAAAGAATCAAATATTTAGGAATAAACTTAACCAAGGATGTAAGGCACTTGTATTCAGAAAACTACAATGCATTGCTAAAAGAAAAAAAAAAAGACCTAAATAATTGGAGTAATATTCCATGCTCATGGATTGGAACACTAAGTATCATTAAGATGTAGATTCTACCCAAATTGATATACAGATTCAATGCAATCCCAATAAAAATTCCACCGGCATTTTTTAAACAATTGGAAAACACAATTATCCAATTTATTTGGAAGGGTAAGAGACCCGAATATCCAGAAACATCTTAAAAAAGAAAAGCGAAGTTGGAGGACTCTCACTTCCAGATTTTAAATCATGTTACTTAGATACGGTGGTAAAAACAGCATGGTATTGGCATAAAGATAGATACATATATCAATGGAACCAAACTGATGGTTCAGAAACAGTCCCTCACGTCTGTGATCAAGTGATTTTTGATAAGCCTGTTGTAGCAGTTTGGCAGTTTGATATAGTTATGAATTCCAAAAATAGATATTGGATTATGCTTATAAACAGGTCTGTTAATCTGGGCATGATTAAATTATGATTAGGGCGTTGACTGGGCCACGTCAGTAGGGCATTGAGCCCCACCCCTTGGTGGGTGGGGAATCAAATATAAAAGGCACGGCAAAGGACAGAGTTGCAGTAGTTTTTGAGTTGGAGTTTTCATGTTGGAGTTTTGATGCTAGAGCCTGGGGAGGCGAGCAGACGGAGGAGCTTGGTCGTGAGGAAGAGAGAAGGCCCTGGGATAGAGACGAGCCATTCACCTGACAGTTCACAGCTGGCCTTGTGGAGAGAGGCAAAGCCTAGAGAGCCTCCTAGTCTACAGCTGACCTTGTGGAGGAAACAGAGGAGCTAAGCCTGGAGAGAAACACAGCCCTGGGAAGAGAGGAACCCAAGAAGCCTGAACCCTGGCAAACGGCAGCAACTGCCTTGCTCCAACATGTAGAAACAGACTGTGGTGAGGGAAGAAACTTATGCTTTATGGCCTGGTAACTGTAAGCTTCTACCCCAAATAAATACCTTATATAAAAACCAACCGATTTCTGGTATTTTGCATCAGCACCCCTTTGGCTGACTAATACACCCATCAAACCCACCCAGCTGGGGCAGAACAGTCTATTCAACAAATAGTGCTGGGACAACTGGATATCCATAGCCAAAAGAAATAAAGAGGACCCCTATCTCACACCATACACAAAAATTAACTCACAGTGGATCAAAGACCTAAATATAAAAGCAAGAACCATAAAGCTCCTAGAAGAAAATGTAGAAAAACATCTTCAAGACCTGGTGGTAGTGGTGGATTTTTAAACCTTACACCGAAAGCAGAAGCAATGAAAGAAAACATGGATAAATGAGACCTCCTCAAACTTAAACACTTCTGTGATTCAAAGGACTTCATCAAGAAAGTGAAAAGGCAGCCCACTCAATGGGAAAAAATATTTCAAAACCACATATCCAATAAGGGTTTGATTTCTACTCTATATAAAGAGATCAGACAACTCAACAATAAAAGAGCAAGCAATCCAATTAAAAAATGGGCAAAAGATCTAAATAGACATTTCTCCAAAGAGGAAATACAAATGGCCAAAAAGCACATGAAAAAATGATCCATATTACTAGTTATTAGGGAAATGCAAATCAAAACGACAATGAGATATCATCTAACACCGCATAGAATGGCCATCATTTAAAAAACAGAAAACAATAAGTGCTGGAGAGGATGTGGAGAAATAGGAACACTCCTTCACTGTTGGTGGGATTGTAAAATGGTGCAGCCTCTGTGGAAGACAGTGTGGCGGTTCCTCAGGAAGTTAAATATAGAACTGCCATATGATCCAGCAATTCCTCTACTAGCAATATATCCAGAAGAACTAAAAACTATGACACGAACAGACATCTGTACACCGATGTTCATAGCAGCATTATTCACAATTGCCAAAAGGTGGAAACAACCCAAGTGTGCATCAGCCAATGAATGGATAAACAAAATGTGGTATATACACACGATGGAATACTATGCTGCAGTGAGAAGAAATGAAGTTGGGACACATATAATAAACATGGAATGACTCTTGACGACATTATGCTAAGTGAAGTAAGCCAGACACAAAAGGACAGATATTGCATGGTCTCATTAATATGAACTAAATACAAAGAATAAACGCATAGAGTTAAAACCTGCAGTGTAGGTTATTAGGAGATAAGAGGAGGGTTGAGAAGAACTACTGAAGCTTAACGTATGTAGAAGTTTTAATTAAATTGACTGTAAAAGTGTGGAAATGGATAGAATTGATGGTAACACATTGTAGTGAAGTAGCAGCTGATTTATAAATGGGAATGTGGCTGGAAAGGGTAGCGTGGGGATGTAAATGTCAATTGAAAGAAAGCTAGAGAATAATCTAGGGACTGAATAACAGTGAACCCAGAGGTGGATGGGAATTGTGGTTGATGATACATATACAAGAGTGTCCTTCTGTGAGCTAGAGTGGATGTATGTCACTATTGCAGGGTGGTGGGAATGTGGAGAAGCATGGGAAAAATACAATTGGTATGACCTATGGACTATGGTTAACAGCAATACTTAATATTCTTGCATCAATGCCAGAGATGTACTGTGTAGATAATGGGGGTGGGGGTGGTATGGAAAAAGTGTGTCAAATGTGTGCTATAGACCATGGTTGGTGGTAATAGTCTGATGATATTATCTCATAATCTGTAATAAATATTCCACCATGGTGTGGTGTGTTGGTGAAGGGATATTGTATGGGAATTCTACACATGTGCATGATTGATTTGTAAGTTCACAACCTCTGTAACAAAAATATATTTTAAAAAATTAGGATGGGTTGGGGGAAAAATACACCAAATGTAAGATAGGGACTATAGTTAGTAGTAAGATGTTGATGATACTCTCGCATAGTTTGTAACTAATGTGTTACTACAATGCAAGGTGTTGGTTCAGGGGTGATGTATGGGACCCCTGTATGATGTTGTGCATGTTTATTTTCTAAATTCACAACTTTTACTATATACTTATTGTTTATGTATGAATGATATACTTCAATAAAAATATATTTAAAAAACAAACAAACAACAACATATAGTGTAATAAGGATACAGTCCCAAGTTGAATGGTGTGTGGTTGAATCCTGGCTCTCTCACCTACTAGTTACGTAATTTTAGGCCATACTTAACCTCCCTTTGTACCAGTTTCTCATCTGTAAAAAGGGGATCTGTAAAATGGAAATAATGCCAGTACTTACATGGGTTAGTATGAGAATGAATTGATATAAAACAAGTAAAGCACTTAGAAGAATATATGGCATATAGAAGCTGCTTGATAATTTCTAGCTTTGTTCTTGTGGCTGTTGTTATATTATGGCTGATTGTGTCATATACAAACTGAAGAAGTAAAAATTAGTGGAAACATTTTGTCAAGTGCTCTGAAAATGGTCAAAGAAGCTCACCGAGTGATATGGGAGTTCAGGGGTATGGTCTCTAGTCCCACCTCAGGACAATGGCTGAGGCTTTCCTGGAGACTGCACTGCAGCCAACCTCTTTCTCTGACCAAGACTACATTCTTCACTGCCCTTCCACAGATGGTGATCCCACTAGCACTCCCTAATAACCTTTTGTGTGCTTGTCCTGTGTGCTGCTTCCCAGGATGCCTAGCTTGTAACACTTACCCTCAACAAACAGAATGAACAAAGCAAAACTTTTCCTTTCTGGCTGCCTACCCTTAGCAGTAAAATAGTTAGCATTAATTACTAACCAAATGAAAATTCAAAATTGCTTGAGCATTAAAACATGACATAAGGGCACCTATTCATGAGCCAATTACAGCATTGCTCCGAAGCTTTTAAAAGGCAGCATCGAGATTAACTTTTGAACACAATTAGTTAACTCTTTATTTTGCATGCACAATTCACATTATTCCCTTTTTTATAATCAAATAATGGCTATTTTTTAATTTTTATTTTTAAGGGATGTAATTCTAGAGAAGATTGTTTTATGTGCTGCAGACTTGAAGTAAATTTCCAATGCAATAAAATAAATGGCATGCCAAATTTTGTATATAGGTGTTTATGTGCATTTTTCGCTGGGAAAATGGTTCATGCCTTTCATCAGATTCCCAAAGGAGTTCCTGACCCAGAAAAGGTCAGGAACAACGGGTATAAAGTAAAATGAGAAGCAGAACTGGGCTAATATGCTGGGCAGGAGCCTTCCCTGTCCTAGTGGGGGTGTATGGACCATACTCAAATGCTTCCTAAATTTTGAGGGTCACCAGGAATTGCTGATGGAGACAGAGCAGTTCCTGTGAGAGAGTCACCAAGGCTCCCAGCACCACCACCACCCAGGTGCTGGAGACCCCTGAGAACACACTTCCATTGCCATTTTTAAGAACATCTTTGACTTTTGCTTGTCCTTAATTCTATTCTGCTTCTAAACCTCCAAACTACTGCCTGTGCAACATCACCTTGCGTTTTTTTCCTTCTTTCATCATTAGGATTAAACTATGCTTTTGTCGCCCACCTATGACATCGGCTTTGGACTACATTCTGTTTTCTCACCCTGGCTCTCTCACTCCTCTGATTTAGTTCTGGAAGTCCCTCCCTGTGCACTGCTCCTTAGGAACAGGCCTGCCAGCCTTTGTGACAGGACAGTGAAGTAGAGGAGAGTTGGGAGGGAGCAACCTTGAAATCAAGGCTGAAAATGTCAAGACGGAGTGGATAGGTAACAACGTCAGGTACTACGTTGAGCGAAGATGATGAGGCTTAGAAATATGCCCAGAAGTTGGCCATTTTGGCTTTTGGTGACTGTGCCCAGAGCTGCTTAAGTAGGATGTTGGAGATGGAAGCCATGCTTCTTTTAAACTTTTTTTTAATGGAATAGTTCAAATGTAATGTAATAAACCCCCACATGTCCATCACCCAGGTTTAATAGTGATGAACTTGTGGCCTTGTCTTATCTGTGCCCCACCCACCTCTTTCCTTTTATTATTTTGGAACAAATCTCAGACATCATATTATTATATCCATAAATATTTTAGTATGTATCAATAAAGATCAGGTTATATTAAAAATATATAATTATACCATTTCTGTACCTAAAATAAATGAACAATAATTTATTGATATCATCAGCTTTCAAGTTAATATTAATTTCTATAATTGTCATCTTTCACAATTTTACATAAATGTTATAAATGGCCTTTAAAAACTTTGTTTGAATAAAAAAGTTTCATGCATTGAGATTAATATCTTTTAACACTCTTTTAAATCTATGCATCCATCCATCTCTTTCTCTTTTTTCTTTCATTGCTATCAGTTATTCAAGAAATTGAGTCATTTGTTCTGCAGAGTTTGCCACAGTCTGGATTTGGCTGATTGTTTCTCTGTGCTGTTGTTTTTTTTTTCCCCTGTACTGTTTTAACATATTCCTCTGTCATCTACATTTCCTGTAAATTATAGTTGCGAGGCTTGATCAGGAGAAACCATATTTTAAGGATTAAGGGGTAGATGCAAGTTGAGAAGGCAAAGGTAGCAAGACCTGACTAGTTTTCCAGAAAGTTTGGCAGTGATAAGAAGGGAGGAAATAACTTGAAAATTTAAAGAAAGTTTTATTGTGTTTTCATAAAAGATGTATGGAAAGTTTGTGCATTCTTAGCTAATAATAAGGGAAATGATCCTGATTATATAAGTATAACAGGATAGATGACTATTTATAAAGCATGGGCTCATGAGAGATGGAAAGAGGTAGAAATTAGTAATTGGCTTAGCATATATTCATTTACTCACCCATTCAAAAGGCTTTGCCTACCATGTGCCAGACATAGTACTGATACTGAAGAAATAAAGATAAATAGAAATACAAATTAAGATAAAGTATAATTAAATATTCTTTACCCTCAAGGACTTTATGTGCTAGAAGAGACAGACCATCTTGTAAACCAGTCTGTGAATGAAGTACTCATGACAATACTGTTGATATCTGTACAGGGAGCAGCGGGTGGCCCAAAGGAGGCAGGGACCCAGTCTTTAATTCTTACTGGCTGAAATTCTGTGGGTTAAGAGATAGCAACTCAGAGAAAGATAGGAGAGGAGAGGAGAGGAGATGGTGGGGATGAGTTAAGGAGCTTAAGGAACCATTGTTCCAAATGAAATGTCCTGCTTTAAAGAAAAAAAAAAAAAAGCTGATTTGGAATGGGCAAAGATTTACAAGAGGGAATGAAGTGATAATTTCAGGTGCTGAATGACAGGGCATATTTATGGCTATTTACCTTTCTGGAATAACTGATATGGCACCAGGCTGACAGCTACACTCTACTCTTATTTATAAGAATTGGCCTGGATCCTAATTTGTTCACAAATCTCAGAATAGCTCTTAACTGAAGGGATGGATTCCTAGAGGTGGCTATGACTATGGAAAGTAGAATCAAAGTTATTGTCCTTTCACATTCTAAACTTCTGAGCCTTAACATCATTTGATTCCTTTTTCCTCAGTTCACAATCTGTCAGCTGATATGTTCTTTCCATTTTACCTCTAAAAGCAGGGTCTTCAGGGAGCAGATGTAGCTCAGAGGTTGAGTGCCTGCCTCTCACATACGAGGTCCCAGGTTCAATCCCTGGTTCCTACATAAAATAAAAATAAAATAGAATAGTAGTGGCTTTACTTTTATTTTTACTGCGATTCACATTTGGAAATATTTTTCCGTCACAATCTAGTACAAATAAATTTGTGTGTGTGAATATTTCTATGCCTGAAAAAATGTTTCACCGCATGATACTTACCCTTATTAGGTGTTGTGCCTTCTGATATTTTGTATTACATTTCAGTTTTCAAGAATATTAGTAGAGGCTCATTTAAATCACTTCAGGATCCATTAATAAGTTGTAATCAGCAGCTAGAAAAACACTACTTCCTTATTTTCTCTTTCCCCTCCCTTTTCTTTGCTATAACTTTAGGATAGACTCTTTTGCTTCTTCCTGGAATTTTAAAATTTGATTTTGGCCACCTCCAAATTCTCCTAGTCCTGATCCAAAATTGTACTGCTTTTTCCTTATGTACATTTAAAAAATCAGGTCCCTCTCTCAAACACAAAAGACTACTAAATGGAGGTGAACTATGTTAGTCCTTCATGATCATATCTCACACTTCCAATCTAATTCACAGTTCTTCATTTTCCAGTGACTGGTGGTAGGCAAATTAAATACAAAAATCAGTTCCCCAAACAAGTACACATAATTTGTTAATGTACTTAATGTTTTCTAAAGTCACACAAATGAAGTATTGACTTTAATAAGTGAAATAATCCAAAGATGTATAAGGAAAGAATTCATAAACTTCTCTTAACCTCCATCCATTTCCATCCTCTTGTTCTATATCACTCTTGTAGCACTGTAATCAGTGCTAAGAGGCTGGGGCATATATTTTCATAACTTTCTCCATTCTTTTCCAAACATTAATATGTTTTTTATATATATATCTGTTATATGTTATTTATAAGGTTTTTTTGTTTTGTTTTCAAAAACGCTATCATATTATGCATATTACTCAGCAACTTGCTTCTTTACTTGAAAAAGCAGATCCCTTCAGGTTTATAGATATGGCTCTATTTTATTCTTTTTAGAAGGAGCATGCAATTTTTTAGTGCCCTCAATGAATCTATTTGTTTCCCTATTGGTAAATGATCAAGTGGATTCAATTTTTTATCATTACCGAAACAGTGCAATGAAAGACCTTACGTGCATAACCCTTTTTATTTTAATAGAATACATTTCAAAAGTGGATCACAGCATATGCAGACTCTAACGTTATATTTTAATAAATACTATCAATTTACTTTTCCAAAATGTGGCATTTTTTTTCACTCCCACCGACATTGTATGTGAATTTCCATTTCCTCATAACTCTACCACACCACATGTTGCCTTTTGGGCAGTTTTTTTTGTCAGTTTCTTTGGTTTGCCAGTAATTGTGCCTTTCTTTTCATTTATTTATTGCCAGTGTGGATTCCTCCTTCTGTCAATGGCCTGCTCGTATTCTTTGAACAGTTTTCTTTTGGATTGCTCATCTTTTTCAAATCAATCTATTGGAGTTTTGTTCAAGTTTATTAAACAAATAATATCAAATATTTTTCCAGTTTACAATATGTATTTGACTTTAGTTAGGCTATCTTTTGCCATAAAAATTTTAAAAAACCTTTTTAGAGTTAATTATGTTCATCTTTTCCTTTATAGCTTTTGGGCTTCCTATTTTGCCTAGGAAATCTCACCCACCCAAAGCTTTTATAAATTGTAACTCTGTTTCCTAGGCTGCTCAAGCAAATACCATGAAATGGGTTTGTTTAAACAATGGGAATATATTAGCTTACAGTTTTGAGACTAAAAGAAAGTCCAAATCAAAGCATCATCAAGGCGATGCTTTCTCCCCAATGACTGTGGAGTTCTGGGGCTGGCTGCTGGTAATGCTTGCCTCCTCTGTCACATGGCAAGACACATGGCAGGGTCTCCTCCTGGTCTCCCCCTTTGCCTCTGGGTTCCATCGATGTCCAGCCACTTGCTTTCTGTGGTTTTTTCTCTCTATGTCTGAATTTCATTTTGCTCCAAAGGAATCCAGTAATAGGATTAAGACCCATCCTAACTGAGGTGGGTCACACCTTAACTGAAGTAACCTATAAAGGTCCTACTTATAGTGGGTTCACACCCACAGGAATGGATTAGATTTAAGAACATGTTTTTCTGGGGCACATATATCTTCAAACCACCACAGTAACTTCGTTTTCTTTTTTATTGTTTATGTGTGAATTATTAATCCATCTGGAATTATTCTCTGGAAAGTCAAGTCTAGTCTTACTGTTCAGTTCAAAACATTGGTAGATATTCTTTTTTTAAAAAAATATGGAACGCTTCACTAATTTGTGTGTCATCCTTGCGCAGGGGCCATGCTAATCTTCTCTGTATCATTTCAGTTTTAGTATATGTGCTGCCGAAGCGAGCACATTGGTGGATATTCTTGATCATTTTTTATTTAATATGAACTCTGAAATAATTTTACCCAGTTCTCTTACCAGCCCCCATCCAAGACACTTTGATTGGAATTACATTATTGTATACATTAACATTTTTTAAAATTATAGTTTTAGAATATTAAGCCTTCCCATCTTTGAACATATGTTTATTCTCATGTTTTGGTTTATAACCTTTAATAGTAGTTTATTGTTTCTTAATACAGTTCCATATCTTTCATGTTAAATTTGTTCTTAGGTATCTTATAGCTTTTGTTGAAATTATGAATGAGATTTTTATTTTACCCTGGGATTACCTACTTCCTTCCTTCATTTTCAGCTTGTTATTGCTAATAAAAAATTCTTAGAAGATGGTAGCTTAAGAGTATATATGAAATATTAGCATCTCCTTCTCAACTCTATCTCTGAAATAGCACACCAACTAGGTTAGGCACATTTGCCAAAACCAGAAGTTACATTTGGGGAATCTGGAAGAGAACATGGGTGCCAGTGATAGGAAAAGCTTGCCTCTCGTTGAGTCTAGGGAAGTGGATCCTTGAGGGAACCCAAGCAGAATTACCCACAGTTCTTGAGATTGGGAAGAGGACTATTACATGTACCAGGCAGCCCTAAGAGCAGAGACTGCCTTCTAGTTCTTAACAGAGGGCAATGATTGCACAATTTATTTTTCAGAAGCTCTCCAAAACATAAATATCATTGACATCTGTCACTCATTTGTTTCTGCTTAGACACCTTAATAGCCTGACTTGCATGGATCTTGAGGGAAAACAAAAACCATACACAGGCAAAGAAATTCATTTAAATAGAGTTCAGTAAACTGAGGGAAGACCAGCAAATTAAAATCAAGAATTGGTGGAGTCTAATGACATAATATTTAAATAAAAAAGCAAAAAGAATGTCAAGGAGTTGTGTTTGGAGCATAGGAAATAATTTTCTGGAGCTAAAAACCATTATCAATTTTAAAAAGTAGACAAACTAAAAAAGAGAATAGCCTCTTCTAGGTGTACTAATCAGTGGTTTGAAAGATCAAGTAAATGATGTTTACCACAAAGAACAAAAATAAATATCTGGAAATCAGAAGGTAATTTTTTTGAAATTTACCTATATCCCAAAGACCTGATAATACAATTGTGCTCATGCAGCATAGTATTCAAATATATAAAGCAAAAAAAAAAAAAAAATCTTCCAGAAATAAAAGATGTTTATTGAAACTCAATAACAGTGGGAGATTTTAATATACTTCCTACAGAATTTGATGGGTCTAGTCAAATAAATAGATTATATGAATTATACAGTTTAGAAGCTCGAATTAGTAGAATATGTACATTTATATAAAACTCTACCCTATAAAGTACATATGCCTTTTAAAATTTTCATTGATCACTGAAAAATGTTATCATGTATTTGGTCACAAAGAAAATTTTAGCTGACCAAAAGAAATAGTGGTTTTCCTTGTTACAATAGCAGATCATAATCTAATAAAACTATACATAAGTAATTAAAAGAGAACCAAACAATTCTTAAGTATTAGAAAATTTTAAAAATCTATTTTTAAATAACTAGTAACTCAAAGAAGAAATAAAATTGAAAGTAAAATTCATTCAGAAAGCAGTCACAGTAGTAAAAACAACAAAAACAATTTATTGAACATTTATTTAAGGATGCAAGCACCATTTCTAAGACCTTTTATTTAGATGAACCTTTAGAATAACCTTAGGAGTTATGTATATTATTATTCCCATTTGACAGATGAGGAAACGGAGGCATGAAGAGGTTAAGTAACCTGACCAAGGGAATACAAGAAGTGGCAAGAGTTGTGACTCAAAGCCAGGGAATATTACATTAAAACCCATGCTATTAACTACCATCCTTTAAGAACACTTCATTGCAAAACCTGTGCAATAGGCTAAAATGATTTCAGAATGTGGTATGTAGCTTTAAATATTTCTAATCTGGAAAAAAGTATGAAAATAAATGATTTAGTTGCAGTAATGAGAAACTAAAAATATAAACAAAAGACATTGGGATGATAGTGATTAATAAAGATAAAAACTGAAGCTAAGAAATATAAAGGATAAAGTTGAAATCTACTCTTTGAAAAGACTTAATACAGAAACTCTTGTGCTATGCCTAATTTTTTTTTAAAAAAGGGAGTTAAAATAAAGATATACCAAATTAAGACTAAGGTGATATAACCGCATATATAGAAGAGGTAGACATAAGAAAACAATTTTTATTTAAATATTTGAAATGGCAATACATTTGAAAATCTAGAAGAAATGAATATTTTCCTAGAAAAATGTGAACTAAAAATAATTTATTCAGAGGAAACTAAAACCCTGAAAAGACATAAAGCAGATTAGAAGTGTAAATAAAGATCTATATTTTTAAAAAGGCATCGGGACTTCCAATGCCAACCAAAATGGAGTAAGCCCACTACAGACTATCTCTCCTATAGATTACAACTAAAAACTCTGGACAAGTTATAAAAAGCAGCCATATGAAAATTCAAAAAGTAAACAAAAGCAGACATATTAGGGAGGAATATAAAAACTTGAAGAAGCAACTTGCTTAAGGGTGAGACCATTTTTTTTTTCTCTCTCTTTTCTCTTATGGTTTTAACTTCAGAGTATTCTCCAGTCATGGTGCTATAGCTGTAGTGGTAAAGGAAACAAAAATGGAGGGAAAAACGTCTTTCTAGCCATAAAACCAGGAAAAGCAACCAATGCAAGTTAAAGAGCATAGGGGCAAAATCCTCACTTTTTCCCTTTTCCTCTGTTTCTCTTACTGTTCTCTGCCCTGAATGCAGCTCCTGTTGAGTTGCTGTGGGAGCAGAAGGTGCTGATCTTCAAACTTCTGAGCAAAACACTATCTTTCTGGCCAGAGTTACAGGGGAAAGAAACTCCTGTGGTCTAAAAAGTGTGAGGAAAACCCCAATCATTTCTTTTTTCTTTCTTTAAATTTTCTGCTTTGCCTTACGGACTGGCCCCAGTCAAGGACCTGGAGATACAGTTCTAAGAGATACTATCTTTTCAGCCACAAAAATAGAGGAAAAGAGCCACTGATAACTGAAGTGTGGTGAGAATCTCAGAAAAGAGAAAGTTGGAGAAATCCCTAAATCTTTGTATAACTGGCAAAAATCCTGGGCCCACCCATGAGCTCTGCATGCACAGGACAGACCCAAAAAAGCATAGCAATGACTTTGAGAATTGTACTTCTTTATAAATTACTTACCAAGTCTCAGGCTAATCCCTGAGAAGTTCATGCATGGGTCAGCCCCAAAGAAGCATAGCTGTGGCTTTGAAACTGAACTACAGAAGATGAGTTAGAACTTGCAGTCTGAAATGTACCAGATTCATTGCTTGCTAAAACAAACAAATCAACATTTTCCAGAGGATTTTTATAGGACCCAGAATTTCACAATATTATAATCAAAATATCCAAGATACAGTTCAAAATTACTTGACATAAGTTTAGGGAAGTAAGGAAAAGAATAAGGAAAATGTGGCCAATTCTCAAGGGAAAACCCTATCAATATATGCCAATACTAGATTACAGAAATGTTGGAATTATCAAAGACTTTAAAGAAGTTATTATAACTGCTAAAGTGAGTTAAATGTAAACACTCTTGAAGTGAATGGAAATATAGAAGTTCTCAACAGCGAAACCAAAACTATACATAAAAAAGAACAGATGGAAATTTTTATACTGAAAAATACAATATATGAAATAAAAAATTCACTCTATTGTCTCAATAGCAGAATGGAGGTGATAGAGAATGAGCTAGTGAACTTGAAATAGATCAATAAAATCCAATCTGAAGAATAGAAAGAAAAGATTGGAAAAAAAAAAATAGAGACTTGGGAACTTCTGAGACAATAATTAAAGGTCTAATATTCATGCCATTTGAGTCCAAGAAGGAAAAAATAAGAAATTGGTGCAGAAAAAAATGGAAGGAAAAGGCACCAGACTAGATGACTATGTCTAAACTTTAGAGAAAGAAAAATTTCTATAGTTCTCAAATTATTTCAGATCATACAAAAGGATAGTATTTTTCCTATTCATTTTTATGAAACAGCTTAACATTAAAATCAATATCTAAAGTTTAAAAATGACAGATTTACCAATTTCATAATTAGATGCAAGAATTCCAAATAATTACAGGAATTTGATTAGTAAATCAAATCTAGTAGAGTACTAAGAGAAGAGTACACCTTGATCAAATCAGGTTTATTCCAGGAATGCAAGAATAGTTCACCATAAGGAAACCTGTCAACATATAAGTCATCACATCAAAAATTTAAAGAAGCTACACCACATAGGAATATATCACTAAATACAAAACAAAATCACTTGGTAAAATTCATCAGCATTGAAATTGTACATTTAATAATGGTACAAAAAATTAGGAGTCAACTAGGTAAAAGAGCCATATGAAATACAATTAGCTAAACAAAAGAGATAGATTGAGAAATTCAAAGTGTTTGATATTTACTGAGACGTCTTTAGGCATTCATATTGAACTACTGGCATTGCAGTATAAAGGGGTCTGGTGGACAGTACTAAATCCTTACCAGGAAATGAAGACAAGTAGATTAGACTCTTTCTGCCAGAGTCATCTTCAGAAAGGTTTTAATGTATATTGGCCCCCTGCAATACATGTGCCATCAGATTTCTCAGGTGTTAATATCTAATGTTTTAAGGGCTTTTTCATGATGTCTTTCTACCTTTAAAAACCAAGTGCAGTAAGAGACCACTTTGATAAAAGCTGCTTGAGTAATACAGAATATGCTTCGTCAGCTCTCTTTCTGGAAATCTTGCCAAGTGCTCGTGGTTATATGCAGGGTGTCTAATACATCTCATTAAAGGGAATTTCTATTGCATTTCAGGTCTCATTTGACCTGTATGATGTGAAGCCTTTTACAAAAATAACCAACAGAAGAAAGAACATATATCCTGACATTTTTTTTTCTAAAGCAGAAATTTAACAATATAATTAAATATCATTTGCAATATTTTTAATATTTATCATATGTTCGAATATTAAAGGAAAAGATAAACAAGTAATCCCTGCATATTGAGTGGTAGATCCTGTTGGGAAAAAAGATTGAAAAGATCATGAAAGTTTCCTCCAGAAGTGATAGTTTTTATTCCACCCATAAAGAAAAGGATGGGATGGTGGTGAGAGACACTTTGTTTCTTTCTTTTTCACTTGTTTAATTGTTCTGGTAAAGTCCTGAGATGAAGAAATTGGAAGGCATTTTGGTGGGGAGGGACAAGAGGAGCCCAAAAGGGGAATGCTCTATGTCTTTTAGTCTACAGAGGGACTTGTGTGTAAGACTTGGCTGGCTTCCCAAATCCTCTGGAACTAGCTGGATGCTGCAAAGTTGCCAGCATGCTTTTTGATAACCAGGACCAGTCTGCATAAGGCTTGATTTATATAATTCAATTCATTTTGAAGCTGATTTTACTATCAGTCTCATGCTTATTAAAATGTACTTCCTTTGACCTGAGCTGCTGAGCCAAGAAAGACCTGCTTACTTCCTTTTACCAATCAAACGTGTGCAAAAAGAGCTTGAACACCATAGAGAGCCAAAGGATTTCTGTTTTTTCTTTTTTTAAATGTGGCATTAATTGGAAGACTGAATAATAATATCAGTCTTTCTGGTTCCTCTTCTTAAGTAACTGAGATTGAAGCTAGCTGGAGATGATCATTAGAGCCATAGTTCAGAAGGTTCTCAGATCATCTTTCTGTCCATGGGTTAAACTATATATTAGCCAGTATAATAGTGGGCACCTTGTCATGTTCTTAACAGGCAACTGAATAACTGATCATTCAGTTTCAACTTAATACATCATAAAGTATTCCTGTTTGCAGCTATATTACCTTTGCTGGCTGTCATTTTTTTATTTCAGGTGTGGTTATAGGGTAGTCAACAACATCCAATCAAGTTAACTCAGGCATTTTTTCCCGCTAATCTGAGCCCACCAACCAACTTATATACATAGCAGAGCTCTCCATCTGAATCCTTGACCTAATGACTCAGGTCTCAGGGGCCTGACTCTCTTATTCCTTATTAAGCCCTTTTCAACCATTCCCTCCCCAATTCCCATCAGTATTTAAGAAGCTCAAGTCTCTGACTTCTTTAAAAACCAAACCAAAATAAACCTTCTCTGCTTTCTTTTTTTCTGTCTTCACAGCTAAGCTTCTTTACGAGAGTTGTATGCATTTGCTAACTCCATTTCCTCATCTGCCACTCATTCCAGTCGAATGTTCCTGGCTGTGATTACCAGTGGCCTTCATATTGCAAATCCCACGGACACTTTTCGATCTTTACCTCACTTCACCGCTTTGCTATATGACCTGTGGATCACTGGGGGTGTGATGAAATGGAAATTGTACAGGCTTTGAATTTCAGGTATCTTAATTCCAGATGGACCTTGAGCAAAACAGTTCATTTTGAGTAGCTCAATGTTTTTCTTTTTATTCTAAAATGGGTGTACAATGTAACAATAACTAATTTGTGGTATTATAGACAGTGTGTACCGGCTTAGCACATTTCCTGGCATTTACTCTCTGTTCAATATGGTTTCTTCCCGTCTTAAAGCCTCTACTCTCTTGACTTCCACATCACCTCTTCTATAGTTTCTTCTGCTTTCCTGATGATTCCTTTTCTGTCTTAAATTGTGCTCCTTCCCTAGGCTTCTCTGTTCAGTCCCTTTCTTCTCATGCTTTAACCATCACCTGGTTTCTAATAATTCTCAAAAATATATTTCAAGCTCATGTCTTATCCCAAAGAGTCAGTCAGCCTGATTGTCCCACAGGTACCTCAGACTTAGAACATCCAAACGGATCGTATTGTTTTCCCTTATACCTGTTCTTCCTCTTTATTCTTGATCTCTCTGGATGCCACCTCCAATTACACTATCACCAAAAGTTAGGAATATGGGGGCCCCTGGTGTTGCTTTCCCTCTCCCACCACATCAGTCATTCTGTTCCAACAATTTACCTCCCAAATATTTCTCAGATCACTCCCTTTTCTCTACTGCTGCCCTAGATTATGCCCTTATCTCTCCCTTGGACCACTGCTATGGTCTCTTAAGTGATGCTTCTGCCCCCAGTTTTGTCCCTCTGAGATCATTTCTTTACACAGCCCAGCAGGATGAGCTCTCTAAAATAGATGGCAATACTACCTTCTTTCCTTAGAAGTTGTTAATGACTCCCTGCTTGTAGATCGACAGAGACACCAGGTTGTTTCCATCTTCCTTGCCTTTGCAAAAGCTTTTCCATTTGTCTGGGGTTTCCTCCCTCATTCCCAGTTTCCCTGACTGACTGCTGTTCAATCTCTAATATTCAGTTTCATCATTACCTGCAGTAAGTTGTCACTGACTCTCACAATCTCCCTCTCCTGTGCCTCTCAAATCTTTTCCTAGCAGACTTGGAATAAGTCTATCACATCCTTTGTCCTGGTGGCCTATTAGAACATGTGCTCAATGAGTGCTAGGAACATGTCTCATTCATCAGTATCCTAAGCACTTAGCACAAGCCAGCCCCACGAGGGACCAGACAATGTTTATGGACATGAATTGAACAAACCCCCATCTGCCCAATAAACTGCTTATTAAGAACAGTTTCACAAAGCCACAAGTCAGTAAGATGATATTAAGTAGTCTGATTTAGAATGAAAATTCCTGTTTACAGTTATTTTTGAATACTTATATCAGATTGCCATGACATAGTAGAAAATAACATCTCTTCCTCTCTAAAATTCCTTATCCTTGGCTTCTCATCAATATTCACTTATTATGTTGGCATGAGCAAGCAATTTCTTCTTGCATATTCATTCTGTAGCTCTCTAACATTCTAGTTATGTTTATACCATCATATATTTTCTTATAGTTTCCTAGGAATTGGATTATAACCCCTGAAGGAAAACAGTCATCTCCCCTGAAATCTGCACAAACGGCCTGAAACTCTGTGGCTCTGGGTCAACAGTCCTGCTTGTTAGAATAGAAAACTGAATCAGTAAATCAGCAATTGTAAACTCATGGCCCGCAAATGCTATTTGGCCTGGGCAATGCTGACCTGTACACTGCTTAAAAACTATATTTACTTAATTGTCCACATTTAAAGATCAAGAAATTTCTTATGAAAAATATGGATTTCTGGCATTTCTCAAACTCAGAAGATGTGGCAACAGTGTACCTGCATTTCTGCATGACAACTACCACCTTGGGTTGAACAGAAATGACCCACTTATGAGGGCTTGCACTCCATTGTACACCCCTCCCCTACCCATATTTCTTTCACACATACTCGCCCCTGAATGCATTGCAGTTTGCAACCACATCATAGATGTTGCCTCTGGTCTTGGAGACAGTGCTGATCTTAGATGCAGAGAATCTTCTAGATTTGTGAGGCTTGGAGATTCAGAAGATGGTAAAGTAAAGAAACTAAAGAAGTATGCCTGAATAATTTGACCAAATTGAGGGAATTATCCTTACTGTAAAACAAAAACAGATTTCTAAGTGGCATGAGAGTAATGCAGTTAAATATATTTTTTACCACAAAACCAAATTGAGCTGGAGTGTACCTTCCAGCTACCTAAATGGTGAAAAGTTGGAGACAGATTTTCAAAGCATTAAATGGGAATTTATCTACCTGACATCTGTTAGTACTAATAAAGACTACACTGCCCAGTTTTTGAACATTCCTCCTAGGTGTTTCCCTATGGATATTTAAGCAGTCGGAAGTACAATGTACAACTAAGTATAACCCAACTGATATTATTCACTTACAGCAGAATTTCAAAATTTTCTAAATTTCAGTGCAACTACATTCACTTGGAAGCATTTTTTTCCCAGTGAAGGGAAATTGAGGACAGATTATAGTGCCACATACTGAAAAGATATTGAATTAAAAGTAAAAAAGTTTGGGTGTAAGTATCCCTTGTGATATTATCTCTTTGTCCTTAGGCTCGCTGGCCTCAGTTTCTTCATCTGTAGAACAGGTCTATTACCTGACCTTCCTAATCTCAGGATTGTTGTGGGCCTTTAATGAGATTATATGTGGGAAAGTGCTTTACAAACAAAACATTATATAAACTCCACATTTTGCTGTTTAATCAGTAGATAATTGTAACAGGTCAAATGACCTGTGTTTTTTTCTGCTTGCTTTCTCTTTCTTCCCCCTGTACCTCCATTCCTCCCAATTCCTGCTTTCTGCAATGGCTTGAGTGAATTCAATGAGTTATTCTTTTAGGGTTAGAGGCTGTCCACTCGCGTGCTCACCCACTGCCTGGCTTCTCCTCAATATGCCTCTTGTCCCTCAGTTTAATTAAATAACAATTCTTAATTTATTTCCTTTTATTAGCAATTAAGTGCTAACGTTATATCTAGAAAGCCATTAACTTCGTTCCTCAATCATGAAGAATAAGTTAGAAACAATTTGGGAACATATCTGAACACCTTCCATCTATGAGGGTGCTCCTTGCTTTGGTGTAATAATATATAGTAACTGCCTAAAAATTATTGTATCAGTGAATATTCCATTCCGATAACTATTAATTATTGGGCCAGAGCACTACAATCTATGTTTCTTATTGCTCTAAACTTGGATTCAAGAGTAAGATGCCTTTCTCCTTCCAGGGAGCATGGCCACTTCTTAAGAAAAGAATTCCATACTCACTTTGCCCCTGGCCTTTCTAAGACTCATCAGTACTGTCTACAACTAGAGGGAAAAGATTAATGCTGGTGTTTCAGCAGCTTCATTCATTCATTCATTCAGCAAATATTTGTCAAGCAAATATTTGACTATTCTAAAAAGCAAAACAGAATTTCTGCTTTCAGGAAGCTCCTAGATGAACAGAGGAGATGGCTTTATGTGCCAGAGCAGCCTGGGCATTATCTTCTCCAATCTGGATCTTTGGAGGGTTCTGGAGGAATAGAGGAAATCCAGGGACGAGGCCCCATTCTAGCCTGGGATGGTTAGAGAAAGCAACTCAAGGCCAGGTGCTGCCTCCCAAGCTCCAATGGCCCAAAGGATTAGAAGTCAGAACATGACTGGGCAGTAGAATCTGGGGAAGAAAAGCCAACCTCACTCTGGATGTTACAATGCTTGGAGAAGAGGAAATACATATGGAGAAGTAGAGCTCTTTAAATAAGCCCTCCTGAAAATGTTTAAACAGGGAACAACACACCAATTTAAAATATATGAAGGCTGGGAAGCGGGTGTGGCTCAGTGGATAGAGCCCCCGTTTACCATATGGGAGGCCCGGGTTCGCGTCCCGAGGCCTCCTTGTGAGGGCAGGCTGGCTCGCACGGCGCCGTGGGCTGATGCGGCAAGACCTCACAGCAAGGGGGAGATAAGCAGACACAGAGAAGACACACAGCGAATGGACACAGCAGCACAAGCAGCAAGGGGGGGATAAATAAAATAAATAAAATAAAATAAATCTTTAAAAAATAATAATAATAAAATAAAATAAAAAAAATAAAATATATGAAGGCTGATAGCGTAAACAGCATGTAAACAACAAATTACCTTATCTGATAGTGTATCATCAGAGGACTAAAGGCATCTCTTAGAGAGGTTAGGAAATTGTTTGCCCTTGAAAAGATCTAGAGAAGATTGTGAACATGGAAAGACACTTAATATTGTAGTTGCTATCTCTGAGAAGCAGCAAAATTTTTAAAAAGTAATAAAAAGAGCATAACACATGTTCCAGTATATTGGGGTGCAGAGGTAATTTTTTGTTCTTTAAAACTAGAAGTATTTTAAGCATATGGAAAATAAGAAATATTAATAATAATTAATGCCTTTATATGCCCACCCAGAATGTCAATGTTACTTTTTCTTCTTATGTTCTTCAAATCTTTTATTTTGTTAATATAAAGCAGTTGAATCCTATTGTACACTTTCTTTGTTTTTATTCTCTTTTCTTCCTCCCCAGAAATTAGCACTATTTTAGATGGGGTACTAATTCCTACTCATGCTACAAATCTGTTTCTGAAGGCATTTCACGTTATTGAATGTTTTTAAATTTAATGAAAAAGTATCCTTACATTTGCTTTATTCCTTCACTTGTTCTTTGTCTGGTTTTGTTTTTTGTTCCTAAATCTATCCATGTTCATGTATGCAGCTCCAGTGCATTCATTTTACTGCCATGTAGGATTCCATTGACTGGAGACTATCCCACAATTTTAAAATTGATTCTCCTGGTGATGGAAATTTGAATTGTTCCTTCCTTTTTGTAAACTATTTGAAACAAAGCTGTGGTGAGTATTTTTGTTATATATTCCTTTGTTCTCATGTACAGAAGTTACCCTAGGGACTATACCTAGGAGCGAAATTGCTGGGTGCAAAATTGGTGTAACCGTTTATATTCCTAAGAGCAGTGGGCGAGAGTTCCTATTGCTGTACAACTTCGCCAACATTTGGAATTGTCAGAGTTTATGAATTTTGGTTGAGCTGAGAATGAAATGGTTTGCTATTTGAATTTACATTTCTTTAAATGAAGTAATGTTTTAAAACTTGGTTGTGGAAAAGAAAAAGGCACTCTTAGGAAACAATGTAACTGAGGATATCATATATTAATGTAACTGAAACCTTCCAAAAATTGTGGCATTAGAATTTTTTTAAATCACCATTTCCTGTTCCTGGCTGCTTGAAATGCTTGGAAATTCTTCCAAAACGTGGCCTGATGCCAATTGTCTTCTGTGGTAATACTAAGACTCAGTTATTCATTTATTAAGGAATCTTCTTGATAGCCTAGAAATTTATATACGTTCCCTGAGCTGTCAGCATACCATAAGCTATTACCGAGCAAACAGCTTATAGCAGTGTAGAGCTCAATTTAGAAAATGTAGACTGCCAGTTCGCAGAAATCTGTAACTCAGATGATCCTAGAGATACAGTCTGACTCTGAGTAATCAGATAAAACTTTTAGTCTAGATTTATCTAGTTTGTCCATCGATATAGTTTCCTTACTTTATTGCCAAATACGCTTTATTTCGTGCAGCGATTTTGGAAGTAAGCATATATATCCTTTATGAGTCAATGAGAAAATGTCACTTTAAAATTTAACATCACTTATCTACTTCCATTAGTGCATACCTTTAAGGAGTTAAGTTGCAACTTTAAAGTATTAAAAAGAAATGCCATGTAGTAAAAATTATATTATGTGATGAAACGTATTTGGGGTGACTATAAAATTAAATTTAATACATGTATAATATGAATACTTTATCTCTAGTGTAACTTTAACTACTGGGACAATTAGAATACTTAGTCTTAATTTATTACTGTTAAGACAGAAAACCTTAAGTTTTTATTGTCACAAATTGGTATATATTTTAGCAACTTATAATGCAAAGTAATTCAATATCCTACCTAGTAATTGGTTACCACTGTGTCAGTACTACTCCAATTCAATATAATGTAATTGTAATTACAAAAATAGAGCTTTTATCTACTCTCATCTGGTTTTGATTTCTTCATTTTTATTGTAAGATTCCTTCATGAATATTATGTAGTTCATCTGTGGCTCTACTAAAATGTCTAGTTTTGCTCTAACAAATGGGAGATCAGACGGTAGCCTTAATATATACGTTCTGTTTCTTCTCATCTTGTATATCATTAGTAAAAGTAAGGATGGTTGTGATGTATAATGAAAATGCAGACTCATAACATGATTAGCTTTATGTAAAACAAATTTTAAAGTGCCTCAGGCTTTAAAGACATTATTCTGGATCTGTGCCCATGTTATATATACAAAGTGCCTTTTAGATTCGTAAGAGCCTAGAATCAACCTGTTAATTGAAATACCAATAAATCCCTGAATGACACACTGGAGAGAGACACCTAAAATGGTGTCTACACACTGGAGCATGTGTGTGTGAGAGAGCATGTGTTTGAAGGAGTGTGGGTGTGAGTGTGCAGTGTGAGATAGAGACAGTGTGTATGAGTGCGTATATGTGAAAGCAAGTGTGAGTGGGTGAGAGTGTGCATGAGTGTGTGTTTGTGTATGAGACAGTCTGAATTTGTGTTAGAGTGTGGTTTTGTGTGTGAGACAGTGTGTGTGTGAGTGTGTGTTTGCGTGTGTGCGGTGGTACATAGGAATATCATTGCATCCCGCTAAGAGGACTAGAAAGGGGAGAAATTTGTAAAGCAATTTTAGAACAAAACACTTTCATGTTTCTGTACTGTTGGTACAACTGCAGAACCCTGGCTTTATAGATGATACCCAAGGATAAACTTAATAAAAGATGTTTTCCTTAGGTCTGATAAAAATGAATTCTAATTTTTTATTATCTTTCAAAAAACCCAAACCTTGCCAATCCAGTCTCTTAAGTCATTGTTTGCCTCATGCATGGGTCCAGGCCCCAATCTATCTCTAGTTATAGCCTCTTCTTTCCTCTTTCTCCCAATGTTTCTCAGGTGTCCTATTTCCAGGCTAGTGTAAAATGACTAAAGCAATTGGGGGAAGTCTCATCTTGTGTGGGCGTGGAGAAGGCTTGAGCCTGTGGACGTTGGGGCAGGGGCTGCTGGGGGAGAGCCGGAGACTGCAGAAGTGAGGCTCTTTCTTTCTTTCTTTGCTGCCATCAAAATTGGTCCTCATTTGTTCTCCTCTAATTTGGTAGCTAACTGAAGGTTTCAGGGACATTTCAAATGGTGAGGACAACACGAGCAAAGGTACCTTGAGAAGAAGCGTGTGTGTGCAGGGGAGCCCAGTGGTCCAGGGCTGATAGCGCCCCAAAGGCCAGGCGGGTGCTCCTGGAGCATCTAGACTTTGCAGAGCCTCCGCAGCAGTTTTATGGATTCAGACATGAATCCTTGATATTGGGGTGCTGTTAACTGTTGAAGGGTTTTTAAGCCTGCAGTGAAATCATCGGAATTGCAGTTTACGAAGGTGACACTGGCTGCAGCGTGGGGGAGAATGCTGGAGGCGGTGAGACTAGCTGGGAGGCTGCTTCATGAGTACGGGGTGGTGGGGATAGGACTATGGGCAGTATGTGCAGAGGTGGCTTTAGCTGGACTTGGCATTGGATTTGGATTTGGAGAAGGAAGGGTCAAAGAAAATCCTGTGTTTTCAGCTGGTGTTACAGGTTGTACTACCAAGTGTATGAGAGGAATGGAGAAACAGGTTTAGGAGTAAAGGTAAGAATTGATTTTGAGTCTATGGGACAGCTACTGAGGGTTACGTTTATGAGTCATGGACAGGGTCATGTGAGCTAAACTGTGAAGGATAGTCAGGGCTGGAAATTCCAGGCACAGGGAACAGCAAAAAGGCATGGACCAGGAAGACAGGTTTGGGAAATGGCTAGTATCTCAGGGCAGCTAGAAGGAAGCACAGATATGTGGCAGGGACAGTATCTCAGGCTGGAGAAGGAGGCTTAAGCATCCCCTGATAAACTGAGGAGTTCGAACATCACCCTAATATCTGTAAAGGATTTTAGAGAGGGGGATATAATGAGATTTACATCTTATAAAGATGCTCTGGCAGTGTATGAAGCATCATTGTGGGTGGATTGGGTTTGGACCTCAGGAGAAAATTGTCTGTCAGGACAGTGCTTTCACGGTTTATGAACGACTCAGGTGTGAAAGAAAATTAACTATTTTCCACAACCCAGCTCATCCTACTTCTGAGCACACACTTGCAAAACAAAAACTAACAACACAACAGCACAAAACACTTAACCATGTCTGTTTCAAGATAACATCATCTCTTCCGGTCAATAGTTGGTTCTTTGAAGATTGAAGCCCTGACAGTTCTGGGTTCTTCTGTCCTCCTTGGCTCACCCTTCTCCCTGGGGTGAGAAGTCCCCGAAGGGCTCGTTTATCATCCTGGCCTTGCAGGTAGGTGTGGCTCTTGCACATCCGGTACCTGAGCCGTGCCGGGTGTCCCCTTTGGTCTCCTTGGAGATGCCCTTCTCCTGCTTGATCACTGTGAACACTACCTGGTGGCAGACAAAGGCATGGCTGGTCCCCTGTGGTCCCACCTGGTGTTCTGCTAGTCCTGCCTCTTCAAGTGTTTAGTTCTCTCAATGGCTAAAGGGACCCATTTGTAGCCTCTTCATCCCCCTCCCCCCACCACTATGTCTTAACTTAGCTCCTCAGCTTTCTCTAGTGTCCCCACTGGAAACCCGGGAATTCTTGGCTGCCTTCTCTCTATCATGCTGGAGTGAGTTTTTAATGCCAGAGGAAGACTTTTGTGTACAGAAACAAATATCTGCGTATTTTAATAGTTATTTATCCCAAAGCTTTAAAATCAGCTTACAGAATGTATTTTACTTATAAATCTAGTTTTGTTTTATTTTTTCTCACAAATAAGAGTAATTACTTTCAGGGGCTTTATTAAACTTTAACGAACACATAAATGTAATAGATTGCATCTTCTTTAAGCATTCACTCCATTTAATTAACCAAATTTCCCTTAGTCATTTCAAATTGTGATCATAAGTCTATGATTTCAGGATGCAGGGAAGATTTCCAGTCTCCTAAAATGTTGACCAAGAATATCAAAACAACCCAGTGATTACAACACCAAGGAGGCGGAGACTCAATGTCCTACTGACGTGGCCCAATCAAAGCCCTAATCATAATTTAATCAAGTAAAAGTGAAACCTCTGAAGTTAATACAATCTAATATGTCCAGAAGAACAGACCAGTTTATGAACATAATCCAATATCTACTTTTGGAATTCATAAACAATGCCAAACTGCTACAACACCTTTTACCTCACCTGTCCTTCAACCTAAAAATAACTTAATAAAGATTTCTGATTTCTTCATTCATTTCCTTTACTTCCTACATTTTATTGTGAAATATAACATGTATACACTTCTTTAGTTTTTAACACTTAGTTCTATGTATTTGTGGGGTTTTGATTATCTTCCTAGGTCCCAAGAGGATATGTCCTCACACCAGGCAAGGTTACTGATTGTCAATTATTGATGATTTGATTTTGGTTGAGGCTTAGAACCAGGTTCCTTCCACATTCTAAAGAGATTCAAACCTGAGCTCATGATTTGAACTTGATCTCCCTTGTTTTGGCCACCTCCTTCTAAGCCTGCTGAACCGTAACCAATCACATATGTTTCCATTTCTATCAAACAGCATCCCAACATGGAAAACGTTTCTCTTTCTCTTCCTTTCCAAAATGGGCTTCCTTTACATTATATCTTCCCCTTTTCCTACCCTAGCCTGAATGCCTGCAGCGAGAGAACCATAACTGCTTACAAAGGAAAATGCATCATGGAGTAGTTCAAATATATATGTCCCTGTTATATTAGAGATGGTGCTTTGTGGTTATCACCTGCATATAGTAGTAGTAATTGAAACACAGGTGGGAATGAAGTCACACAGGAGAAAATGCCTAGGGGAGCATGGCATCGAAGAGAAAGTAGTCAATGGAGAAAGCACAGCCTTCAAAAGAAATCAAGATGGAAGAATCAAGAAACTGGGGGAAAATATCAAAGGAGTTATGTGACAGGACCTCAAAGAGGAGAACAATTCAAGGGGGGAAATATACAGCTATATCATATGTTATATAAAGGGAAAAAGTAAGATAAGAACAGAAATGTGTCCCTTGGTTTTTTGACAATATTATTGGTAACACTGTCAAGAGAAACTTTAGTGTCATTATGGTGGTTCAGTTATTTATTGCTATATTCCAAACCATTCCCCCATTTGATTTGCTCATGACTCTGTGGACAGGCTGGGCTTACCAGGGCGGCTCTTCTGATGGTACCCCTTGTAGTCTCTCTGGCATTTGTGGTCAAGTAGTGGCTGGGGCTGGAATGTCCAAGATGGCTTCACCGCCATGTCTGGTGCCTTGGCAGGATGGCTGGTAGGCTTTGGCCTCTGTTCCTCCACACAGCTAGCTTGGGCTTCCGTATTGGTGGCTGGGTCCAAAGAGTAACCATTTCTAGAAGATAAGCCCCAATGTTTCAAGTCTCTGCTTATATCTTCCTTGCTCATGTCCCTTTCTCCAATCCCAGAATCAGTCTGTGAATATTGGGAGGCATGGTTCATTGGGGGCCACCAAAATAAAAGTCCATCATGATGAGACAGAAAGCAGAAGCGCATAAGAGGGATGGTAGGTAGAAAAGAGGGGTATAGACATTTCATATCAGCATGGTGGTTGTGAGACACATGAACAAATGCAGAGACAAGAGTGAGCACAGTGTACGGGGATGACAGAAGGGAGGCTGCTGAGGGGTGGTTGGGGGTGGGGGAGGGTATGAGTTGGTTAGTTGGTAGATACCCGTAAAAAGATTTTCAGTTAACTTTCGATTATTCAGATTTAATTATTCAGGCTTTTTGTTTTTATGCCATGTCATTATATGAGCAAGAAAGCAGAAAGAAGAAATGAATGGAGATGAAAGTCAAATCAGTGTTGTTTATTGTTTGTGTGGAGAGACTGGAGTCATCCTTTAAGTTTCTTACTTTGCCTCAAACCCACATCCAACCCACAAGTACGTGCTATTGGTTCTAGTTCTAAAACACTCTAAATCTGACTATGCATCATCATCTCCCCAGACAAAACCCTAGTCTATATTACCACCACTTCCCACCTAAAATACTGCAGCAGCCCCCTAATTTGCCTCTTTACCTCCATTCCTATTCTCCTATAGTCTACCCTCCCTCCCCCACAGCAGCCAGAGGGATCTTTCTTAGACATAAATCAGATCAGGCCACTTTTCTGTCCAAAAACAAAATAGAAAGCAGAAGCATGTAAACAAAAACCACTTCTAGTAACTTCCCATTACACCTAGAATAAGATCCCAACTCTACCTTGTCCTACGATGCGTCCCTGCCCACACCTAGTTCTGGTCCTGTTCTTTCTTTCTTGGTCACTGCTGTCCACACTTTATTTTTTCCTTCCCTCCTACTTGCCAAGCTTGTTCCCTTTGCATTCATTGTTCCTTTTGTGTAAACCACATCCCCCTCCCCCGATTTTTTTACAAGTATATCATCTTTTAATCATTTACGTCTCTGCTCAAATGACACCTCCTCAAAGACGCCTTCCTTGACTAGCCTAAAATAGCACCTACCACATCCTACATGGCTCTCTATAACACATTTTACCTTAAAATTTTCATAGTTTTTAACAATAGCTAATACACATGCAAAAACACACACATATACACACACACACAGGGCAAGAAATTACCCATTTTTTCTATTTTTATTTTAATGACAATTATAACTATTATTAAAAAATGGAAAAAAACAAATGCTGACAAGGGTGTGAAGAAATAGGAACCTTAGTACATTGTTGGTGGGAATGTAAAATGGTGCAGCCACTGTGGAAATCAGTTTGGCAGTTCCTAAGAAAGTTAATCATAGAATTATCATATGATGTGGCAATCTCACTTCTAGGTATATATCCCAAAGAATTGAAAACAGGGACTTGAATATATATTTAAACACCAGTGTTCAAAGCAGCATTATTCACAATAGCCAAAGGATGGAAGAAATCCAAATGTCCATCAGCAGAAGAATGGATTAACATAATGTGGTATATACAAATAATGGAATATTACTTAGTCTTAAAAAGGAGTGAAGTCCTGATACATGCTACTACATGGATGGACCTTTAAGACATCATGTTGAGTGAAATGAGTCAGACACAAAAGGAGAGAGATTGTATGATTCCACTTTTATGAAATGACTAGAATATGCAAACTCATAGAGACAGGAAGTAAAAGACAGGTTACCAGGGGTGGGGGAGATGAGGAATGGGGAGTTAATACATAATGGATACAGTTTCTTTTTGGGGTGATGAGAAAGTTGTAGTAATGGATTGTGATGAAGGTAGCACAACATTGTGAATGCAATGTATCCCCCCAATGGCATGTTTGGGAGTGGTTGAGAGGTAAGTTTGTTGTATATAGATTTTCACAAGAGAGAGAGAAAGAGAGGGAGTGCGAGAGAGAGTGAGAGAGAGAGAGAGAGACACTAAAGAGACAATGACAATTAAATGCAATACATGATCCTGGGCTGGTGATAATGGAGTAGAAAAGGACCAAAAGGATATTACTGGGACATAGGAAAAAATTGGAATATAGACTATAATTTTATATCATTGTTAAATTTCTTGAACTTGATAACTGTACTTTAGGTGGTTACATAAGTGCATATTCTTGTACTGAGAATATACATGAAAATAATCAGTTTCAAGGAGCAAGACGTAGATTACTTACTCTCAAATATTTTTAAAATAGATTGATCAGTAGATAGATAGTTGGTGGATCTGGGTATCTGGGTGAGGAGTATGTTGGAGTTTTCTTTATGGGTTTTGTATTTTTGTAACCGTCCTGTAAGTTTGAAATTATTTCAGAATGAAATTATTTTTTAAAGTATATGTACATAATTTAAAAAGTCAAATAATGCCATAAAAATTATGGGGAGGGGAGTCTCCTACATTCCTTTCATGCCCTTTTCTCCTTCTCAAAGAAAACTACTTTTAACCTTTCACCCCATCTTTTATTATGCTTTTCATTGATATTTTCATAGTTGGGTATTATCTATTAACTTGCCTCTATGGAAGATGAAGATGTGTTATCTTTTTCCCACGCCTAACACATTATAGCGCATACACACACACACACACACACACACACACACGCACACACACACACACATACCCTGCAAGCCTGCCATCCTTCTTGCGTGGGTATTTTCTGATGTTCATTAGATCATTTTTTGTGTGTGTTTGCATTACTCCAGCTACATGTAAGCTCTTCACAGCAGCCATGTAATATTCTATGATTCCTTTTAAAATTAAATTCCATGCTCTCTCCTAATTGTTTTACTCTCCGTTCCATATGTTCAGATATATCAATTACGATATCAATTTCTTCCTCTTGATGGCAACTTTCCTGGGGCCTCTGATCTTCTCCCATCTGGACTGCTGTGCCTGGTGCATAGCCATGATCCTAAAATTCTTCTTTGCCATCAGCAACAGGGATTGTATTCTTCTCTCTTCTATTTGGACTACACATTTCATAAGGGAAGTTTGCTGCCTAATTTTGGGAGAGTATACCCTCTATTCACTTCCTGAGAAAGTGTATTTGGGAGGTAAATTTTTTGATTCATTACATGTCTGAAAATATCTTTAACTTAAATGTCTTAAGTTTTCCTACTTAATTTATAGTTTGGTAGGGTATAAAATTTAAGATTGGGAGTTATTTTCCTTAGGAAACTTGAAACCATTGTTCTATTGTCTTCTAGTAATACATGTAGCAATGAAGAAGTCTAAAGTCATGACTCATGTTTTGCATGTAATGTTTTTTTCCTTTCTAGAAGTTTTAGAATCTACTTTTTCCCACGTTAGGAAATTTCACAACAATGTTCATGGTATACCCGTTGAGATTTTTCAATCTGAAAACTCATGTCCTAGGAAATATTTCAAAATCATTAATTTTTTCCTTCATTTTCTCTGATGTATCTTTCTGAAACTCCAGTTATTTGGATGTTGGACCATGCCTCCTCATTTTCTTGTCATATTTTCTGTTCATCTCTCCTATTTTCATCTCCTTTTGCTCTGTTCTCTGGGAGATTTCTTCGATTTCATTTTCCCAGTCTTACTGAATTTTTCATTTCCAACACTTTTTTGGTTGTTGAATGCTCCTTTTAAAAAATTATCAGTATTGTTATTTTGCTATCTTGTTTCATGGTTGCAGTATATTCTCTATTTCTCTGGCGATATTAATGATGTTTTTTTCTCTCTTGACATTTGCTTTTACTGATCTCTGTTTCCTGCAAGTTGCTTTTCTCTGTTCAATTGTTTTCTACATTTCTTGGTAGACACTTTCCTCAGGCTCCTGATAATCCTGATCAATGGCTCATATTTAAGAATAGGGTACTTTAAAGTTAATTGGTATGTAAGAACTTTAGACCATGGGTTTTTTTTTTAGCATAGGATGATCTGACTGAGTCATTTTCTTGTGGGATCCCCTGTATAAATATTTTTTCTTCTTGGGCTGTCAGAGTTCTCAGTGAAGGCTCTTTTAGGCTCCTACCTGGATGATCTAAATCTAGCTGTCATAGTTCTAGGAACCATGATGAGGAAATACTGGTGGTTTGGGGTTGTCTCAGCATTCAGTGTATGAGTTTTTTTAATCCACTTGTTTTTGGTATGGTGCCCCCTCCTTCAATATATGCCGGAGCCCTCCTCCAGTCCAGAGTCTACTTGTTTTACTGGCTGTTTGGAGTGGGGGAGGAGATGTAACAGCTTTTTAAACTGACTTGTACCCAGTCCTTCTGTTTTTAGCCTACTTTTACCACTACTTCCAGAATTACCCATTACCATCAGTTCCTGGGGGCTTTAGTAGTGTAAATTGGTTTGCTTTTCAGCTCTCCTCATTGCCAACTTTGGTCTCAGCTTTCTTAGATCTGCTAAGTCAGTTACTTGGTTTTTCACTTCTAGTCTGCCTGTTTTTTTCACTTCTAAAATTTGTTACTCTTTTCTTATTGCCTGTCCTCGTTGTCCTTGGGGATTTATTCTTTTAAAAAAATCCCTTTACTGATGCTTTAGTGGGGTTTCTAGAAAGTGCAAAAATAAATGCATGTAATTCAGTCGTCCACCTTGTAATTTATTTATACTCTTCCTACGCACACATAATAATATAATATCCTGTCTGTCTTGTTTACTGCTTCATCTCCTAGTGTCCAGCACAACACCTGGCACATAATAGATGCATGATAAACATTTGCTGAGTGACTGATTACTGGTTGACAGACCAAGTAAGTAGCTAGAATGGTGAGAATTCTGAATAGCCTAAAAGCTGCACAATTTGAAAATGTCAGAATTGTGGATACGTCTATAATGAGGTATTTCTGAAAGGCAGGAAATTTACTGTTGTTTTTTTTTAAATCTTCATTCTACTGTGTAACTTTTAAAAATCTTAATTATTTAGCTATTTTGGTTAAGAATTTAAAGGGCAAGATATAAACTGATTATGGGCTAATAGAGTACTTAGGGAAGAATGTGATGGGTATGACTAACATAGAGTATAAAATATGGTGGCTTTTTGACTGAACCTTAACTTTCATTTCATTTTTTTTTTTTCTATCCCATTCAAACACACACATCATGTGAATTCAGTAATTTCAGGTCTTTTCCAATTTCTTAATTTTCTTGGAGTTTTCAGGATAGCAAATACTAACCAGTATTTTCAATGACCAGATTTTCTCCCATGAGGTATTAAAAATACAGTTTTAACATGACAATGAAATCATCTCCCCTCAGAGGACAATGACCTAACCAGTCCAGTGTTAGAGTTACTGAGAGGGGAGGAATATAAGAATGTGTCAGAGAAACAAAGGAAAAAAATGGAAGCAAAGGAAATTCAGGGAAATCATTATCAGAAATCAGGACCATGTTCCATAAGTAGCCTGGTCAGCATGTAATAAATTAATTTAAAAGACATTTATCAAGCACCTACTATGTGGTATCAAACTGGGTTAAGCCTTGAAAATTTGTCATACCCTCTCTGGGAATTCCTGTACTCACCCAATTCAATTGATTTGAAATTCAGTTTTCTGTTGCTATTTTACTATCCATGGGAGCTCTACCACAGCAGTAAACATTTTGATTTCCACAACATATTTGAAAGTTATATAACCTTCATGGATCCAGTTTATAGATTATGCATTGAGAGGATAAGTAACATGATAACAAGAACTAACAGAGAAAACCCTTGGTGAAGCCAAAATTAGAACTCAGAATTGGAACAAATTAGTGCATTTGTTTGAGTCTAGTGAGTAGTAGTACCCTTCACTCTAGACGAAGTTTAGTAATTTTACACATTTAAGGAAAAGGACAGAATTTAAGCCTTGAACAGTGATAGACATAAAATCCAAGAAAACAGAAAGATGGGAGGAAATCAGTCTTATCATATGCCGCCTCAGGGAATCTTCATGTGAGGTACCTCACTTGAAAGAAGTTTCCCTTTTTCAAGCGTAGTTGTTCATAGGTCAGAGGTAAATTCTGTATAGAGAGTTTAGAGAGCTGGTCCCTCGTCTTTAATAGTCTTTGGCAATTGATCATGAAGGGGTTTATTTCTGGTGAGTTTGCTCATCCATCCTCTTTTCATTTTTTTTTATTTATCAAATACAGTTCTTCGCCAAAGAGGTGGGTAAACTAGTGGTTTCATTGTAAATTTTAAATGTATGAAACCTACTTGTCTAAAAATTTCCCAAAGACGCTCATTCTTTTAAAAAGGCCTTGGATCCTCAAGCTGATTTTCTGATTGTTGTCTTGAATCACTTCTTTCTTTGTTTTGTTTCTGTCCCGTGCTTCCTTCACCTCCTCCTTACCCCAGTCCATCCACTGTCTGCTCACCGGGAAGATCATCCTTTCAGGCAAGGACAGGAAGGAAAGTGAATGCTCTCCCAGGAGGCCACAGCTAATGGGGACTTCACGGAGCTTTCAGCAGGGGTTGTCAATGATAATCGTGCGGCAGAGGGCTCCTCAGCAGACACTTTGACCTCTTGGTAAACTATTTGTTTTTCCTTGTATTGATTAAAAAAACAAGCCACCAACCTGTAACTCCCTATCAGCCAGGGCATTTTCAAGAATAGGACACATGTAAAATATACTGACTCAGAAAACCCCAAATCCTTGACTTTGTTTTACTCTACCCTTCAAGTTAACCAGTTCACTGATGATGTAAAAACAGAATCCCTGAAAGAAACAGTGGATGCTTCTGGATTTACATTCTTTGAAAGAACATGAACCACAAATTTAAAATCTCAGTGTAATACCCAAAATATTAAGCCATCTGAAACAAGCATTCTTATTTGTTAGCTCTTAAAGACTAAATGTATTTAGTCTTTATTTATGTTTTGGCCTCAGAAAGGTGCTCTCTTTAAGTATTTGAACAAACTGAAGCTACTGCTTTCCTTAGTATGTAATACAAAGTCTGTTTCTTTTTTCAGCATATTAAAGTAAAATTTAAGGACCAAAGTCAATTTGATTGCCTGCAACTATGAATGCAGATAAACTTTACAGTAGAGAGAAACCTCCAGGTTGTATACCTATTGACACTGCTTAATAAAAACATCTAGAATAATGGTGCTTCTGGTTGTGTTTCCAATAGCAATGTGATTGCAGCGCACTGTGGATTAAGTTACCGATCCTTTGAATTGTGACCTTCTGTCTAAATCAGCTTTAGAGGTTACTCTCCCCTCCTCCCCCCCGGTTTTGGAAACTGGAAGGGAAAAAAAGCTAATGCTGCTTGAAGGAAGAAAAAAATTCTGAAGGTTATTAGGTTTTAGGTTTTCCCCCCTCCTTGGCAATTCCTTTGTAACAATAATAGAGTTTCTTGACTGAATACTTAAACTGTACCTTCACAATATATCAGGAGACTGGGAGTGCGTGTGAATAGAATCATTTCCTAGGTGAACAAATCAAGTGTTTATGTGTTAATAGCTATTAAGATCAAAGCATAGGGCACTGGGTGACTGCAATTAAGGAATACAAAAGGGAAGAAATTAATAGAACTGTAAATTTGTCCGTATATCAGATTGTTGTGTTCGTTGTGAACTCAGACTTTTAGCTTCTCCTTTTTATTATAAGGGAAAAGTTGGAAATAGTTATAATCCCTATTTCAGGAAGAAAACTCTCTTCCTTTTGATAAAGCATGAGAAAAAATCTCTCTTCACTTGATAATTTCAAGTTTAAAGATTCAGATTTTTTTTCCTATTTGACTATTAAGTAGTTCTTATTTTTTTTGAACCTGCACACTAACTTGCAATATAGTTTTGTGAACAATCAGAAATTGTCTAGTGCTCATGTCTGTTCTGTACTGATTATATCATTTCAGTTTTTCTCCCATATGAATGTCCTTACTAAACAATCTTTTCAGATTTGAGTTTTTTGGGTATCAGCTTGCTCCAAAATGATGATACAACCAGGAGACAGTAATGTCTCAGTGCTCCATCTACTGTTGAAGGATGATTTTGACAGTGGTAGAAAAATGGGGCAAGTTATGGAACAAATAACGGGGTGGGGGGCGGAGGGAATCACAGCATATTTTTAAACACAGTATTCATACAGATAAATTGTTATCAGATAAAATAAATTAAGAATGCATATAAAATGCCTACCTCAGTGCCTGGCATGCACTAAGCACTCAATAAATGCTAAGTCCCTTCCTTCCTCCATGAGATAGTCGTTGTTTCTGAAGAATTTAAAAGCTGTGAACTCAACTGTCATGAAAAGTGGAAAACACAAAGCGAATTTCCAGATCCTCTTACATGTTATGGGAGGTGCTGACAAGATTGGTTTTGCCCATGGCTTAGAGAAAAATAAATGTTAAAGAGGAGACAACCTGGGCTTTCCAGGTTGCTGCATGTCAACAGAAATCCATTTTATAGTGTGAGAAGGCAAAATAGCACATATGCTTCAAAGACCAATTATTTACAAATTTTTGGCAGAGAACAGAGAAAGTGACTCCATTTGCCATCTTGCAAAATCAGTTGATTTTAAAATAGCAAACCTGTTGAACCATATTTTCCTTAGATGTATGTCTCCAAAGTACCTATATCATCTTGTTACATTTTCTTCAATATCTGCTGCTGCCGTTATCATTATTAGCTTCAAGAACTGTTGCTCAAAGTTTCTATTAAGGATAATATTACTACACATGATAACAAGTTTCCTACCCTACATAAATAAATGGTAATTATTTCTGTGTAATAACCAATGTGCTTATTAGGGAATCAGGAAATAGTTTCTATTTTCATATTGTGTTGGTATAAAGATTATAATATTTATTGAAATAATTTTCCCTGGTACTCTTAATAGTCAGTAATTGCCTTCTTAAATTTACTGTTACAAGCTATTCATGTTGGAGGTTGAATGGAAAACATTTAGCAACGTGCTGGTAGACATTTGGTTTGGCGGATTTAATATCATTCTTAAAATAAATAGAGGATGTTTTACTTGGTTGCGTTTCAACAGAAGGCTACTTGGAGCAGGGCCCTCATTGTAGGTCTCGTGCCAGTGGGGAAAGAGTAGATCATGGAAGTGACCACTCCAAATGCCAACAAGGATTGTAATGTCAGCAACCCAGATGCTGCTCTAATGGTTCCCTAAAGAAGCCAGAAATACAGAAGTGCATGGCGTGGCATGGTTCACCAGAAAAAGAAGATTGTCTGAAAGAACAACAACTAGAAATATAGTATTTTGGAGTACTCTAATTGCCACTCTACTTTGAACAGTTTGAATCACAAAATATTGAATATTTCCAGATCATATTGATTTTAAATGTGGGAGAAATAATAACTAGAATTTTGCTTTGGAAGGAAAAGCATTGGTCTTTGAGTGCTAATTATATTTTGCAACTAGCTCTACCTTTATTTTTGAGAAATAATCACTTCATAAGCATTGTGGAAACACAGAGTTCAGTAAACCGTTGGACCAGGTAATACTATGCATGCTTAGTTCTAAAGTTATTTAAAGGTAAACACACATGGAAGAAAAGTAACATCTATGCGCATCTTTTGGTGAATACTTCACAATTATTCAAGAACATAATCATTACTGGAGAGGAAAAGGGAAAGGACATTGATCATGTTTTATCCTTTTTTCCCCCCCATTGTCTATTTGTTATATTTAATTTGGTTCATCAACTGTTTACTCATGTAGTTTCAGAAAAGTTCCAAACCAGCTTATATCTGACCTTGTTTTCCTTTTTTAATTTTGAAATTATGATTTTTTTACTATTTTGGTAATAATGTCTTTATTTGAAATTTTCTGTTAATCTAGAAGCACTTAAAACTTCTACCAAAATTGCAGGCTTCTGCTATATAACCAGACATGTGTCTAGGCAAAAGCTTGCACTGAAGATAAAAGCTGTTTGGAGATACATTATATGAAAGATATTGTATCTGAATCTTCAGACGTTTTGTTAGTGTTGAATATTTTAAGTGTTTTCCTTTCCCAGATAAAATGACAAATATTTATTTTAGTGGGGTGTGTGTGTGTGTGTGTGTGTGTGGAATATAATGGAATTAGTGGGGGGGGGGAAGGCTTATTGGAATTTTTTTTGTTCTTATTCATATAAGTTTATATATTGAGATTTCTGCAGTAAATGATCAGATAGTAATGTTTTCTAGTATCACCTATTTCTACTCACTGCAAATTTTCAGCAAATTTTCCTAAATTCTGTTTTAATGTCTGTAACTTATTTAGGGAACAATTTGGTATTTAAAGCTTATGGTTTAATCATGTAATTATAGTTTGTGAAAATTTAGAAATAAAAAGTTAACAGTATACAAGCCGAGTCCTATTAGCAGTGGTTTGAATTTTGCCTATTTATCAGAATTTAGCTTATTTTTGGTTTAAGTTGTATGTAATAAGTAATTATTACATAATTGAGATTTAGAAATAGTAATCAGGCAAAGTTTATGTTTAAACATGTGATTGCTTATAATCCATCTGATTTTGCTTTAGGAGAAGGATATTGTTTAAATGTGGTATATGTGCACATAGCATTACTTTCAACCAATGACTAAACTCTTTGTTACATACTTATGAAGCATGATCTATATCATATCAATTAGTGGTCGTGTTACATTCATCATGCTTTTCGTAATTTTTGCATACTTACATGCATCATTTCTTTAATGGTATTTTGTTTAGTTACATAAATAAAAATAATTGAATTTCAATATAAAAACAAATGTAATATGATAAATTTGATTATAATGTAGGCAAGTAATGTGTATATAAAAGTGGCCTACTTTACATGATATTCCTTCTTTTTGACTTCATATCATTTATGTATTCTGGATTTGCTAATATACTCTTACATGAGTCAGAAAAATAATATTTTATCTTTTATGTATAAAATCATTTTTAAACTATGGGAAGCATGCATACATACAGTAGCTGAGTGCAAAGAATCAAACTGTGTTGAATTCTCCAACCAGCACCTCAAATTATATATTTTATGGAGATTAGATATAAATATGATATAAAAGCAATTACTGTGGGTGGTGTTTGATATCATTAGTTGGATTAATGTAGCATTACATTTTACCTGACAACACTGGAAACTTCCTTGGCATGCTTTATTTTATTTTCTGCCTATATATTTTACTATATTGAATAACTGATACTTCTGGTCTGAGAAAGTGTTGTAGATGGTAATGTAATTCTGTTTCTGCTGCATATATGAACAGATTCAAAAGCAATCTACTGAGTTTTGACCTAGCTTCCCAAATATGGTAGATGGCTAGCCCATGATTCCTTGCCAGCACTATATAAAATGAAATCCTAGGTGAGTTTGCAGTTTAAGCTGTCTCTTAAGTTTGACAAAGCGTTCTTTTCTGAGGAATTTAGACTGGCATCATTTCAGAGGGGGATAAGGGAGAGAAGTCCTTATTGAATTTTAGTCATTAGAAGCTTTTTTGTTTTGTTTTGTATGAGAATGGTGCTTTCCTTTACAAATTAGCAAGGTAAGACTTTCTTTATCTGTTTTTTTCACTGATGATCTGAAAATATATTATAAACTCATTTAAGAAGTTATGGTGATTTTTAAAATGTTCTTTTCATATAAAAGTTAGAGCCTCCCCCCCCAAAAAAAAAAGTTTTGGTTTTTAAAATAAAAAGACCAAATAAACACAATAAACAGAGTAGTAGTATCGGCCATGACAAAACAGTTCTAAGGAAAATCCATGAGTATCAGGATTTTATTTTAGAGTAAAAAAATTAGTTATGATGAATGAGTAGTATCAAAATAAACATTTATATTTGAACTATGGTATAGGGCTGGCAAATTAAAATAAAACTGTGAGTCACATAAGCAATGGCTTCTTTAAATATTTGAAAGTAATATAAGTCATTGATCCTAAAACTGAAGTCATTTATTTGCATTAAACACTATAGTAAATACCTAAACTGAAGCTGTAATTTATTCGTAATCTAATAGCTCAACTCTCCAGGTGAGTGTTATAGATTATCATACATTGAATCTGAGTTTAGTTAGAATTTTTTAAAAAAAGAATAGGTTGTAAAGAAAGTGTTCTAGGTAAAATGAGTCTTTTCCCAAAAATTGGTTTAAAATATTGACATTGAAATATTTTCTGGTTCGTATCCAAAAAATTGTTCATGTAAGTCTTGCCATTCTAGAAATCATTGCAGAATCATCAGTCAGGCTTTCATTGTTAAACTGGCAATAGCTACACGTTTGCTTTGTTTTCTCTCTACTTGGGTGATGGAAAGGGTCATTCTATTTTTTATTTTCCCTAGACATGTTAGTGGATACATTGGGAAAAAAATTTGAAAAGTATAGACTCCCCAAGTTTCAGGGCCTGAAAAAAAAGTTTTGGAAAAGTGTAAAAGATAACGTATAACTACTCCCCAAAGATCTTAATTGGTAGCTGCTGTAGCAAGAGGATGTGTGTTGACAGTGCCTCAGAGAAGTTATTCTCACACAGCTGTTTATTCAGATAGCATGGGGCGCGTTCATTTACATAATAAATTTTTTTTAAGCAGCAAGATTGAGTCAGACCGAGCAGTGCTCCTTTCAATTGTTGCATTTAAACCAATAAGGTTAGGACAAGAGAATAGCTGTGGTTTGCGTTGCAAAAACAAAAAAAGCCCCGAGGCTGCATGGGCAGACCTACAAGGCTGCGCAAACAAATCGAGGGATGATGAGATTCTGCTGTTTCTTTGTCTAGGGTTCTCAGATGCTATCTGCTGCTGCTGTTTAGTGGGAAAGGAGCGCAGGGCTCAAAGCTGTTGCTAAACCGAACGGTGGGAGCTGATGGCTCCGAGTTTGGGGCGAGATAGAAACTCTCCAGTGCCACTTCCGACTTTAAGCCTTCCTGTTGCAGTCTACTGTGGCGGTTTTCTCGCTGGGGGAAGCGTCTTCGCTCAGTCTCTCCGCAGCCCCAGCCGTCAGCAGCGGCCCGGCGGCTCTCCCTGTAGCCGGGGTCACCCTCCAGAGGCGCTCCGCTGCTAGAAGCGCCGGGGCTCCGCAGAGAGCGTCTAAAGGCACTCGCTGGTCCTTACCCAGGAGCAAAACTATGTAAGGAATGGAGGTTTGCTAAACCAGAAAATTCGCAGGAGCACCTTAAACTGGTGGAAGCAGCAGATGTAAGCACTGTAAGTACAAGTTGACTGTTTGAAAAATTGTGTTGACTGACAACAGCTGTCCTGTGAGCAAAGCCCAAGATAGCAGCGCTTTTATTATTGTTTTAATAATAATGGGGAGAATGATGACACTGTACCTTGCACTTTGTTAGCCGCAGTGTTCCATCATGAAAGTGTAATTCGTATTCCCCCAAATTATCTGAGCAGTTAGACTCGAGATAATTTACAAATTAATTGTGTTAATTACTTTGATTGTGATCTATATACATACATATAGTGCTGGGCCATAGTCTTGTAGGGAGATTACTTTGTGTCTTTTCTGAAATTGCTACACACACCTCAAATATTGAGGCATATTGAATAAAGAGGTTTGTATATATCTATGATAAAGCATGTATAACTTTTCCTACACATTTTAGGTTGGTAGGAGAAAATGAGGAAGGAATTAGCATTTTGAAAAGACAATAGATAACAAAAATAAAATTGAGAGCACTTTTAAAGGAAAGAATCCCTTTGCTTCAATAAACACATTTCCCAAATGTTATATTAATCAGGCTCATTTTCAAAAAGTGATATAATAAACATTTGGCAAACTAGTCTTTCTCACTTATTGATTCCTTATCTGACTTGAGCGGACCTTGGAATTAAAAATAAGTTTCTTAAGCTTTTTAAATTACTATTTAAATTATTTGTCATTCAAAACCAGCATGTGAATCGCTAATGATTCATAGGCATATATTTCTTCGGAGGAATTTTTGTACACATTTAAGCATAGCATTGACAAGAATTCAATAAATTCAAAGCGGTCTTTTTATTTACATGTGTTTTTCTTAAAAATGACAGGGGGCACAAAAAGTTGATAGGTTAGCACGTAGTGTGGTTTTATGAGTTTGGGGTTGCTTTTTAAATGTCTTTCAGGGTAGGTTTTATTTTGTGTGAGGCTTTCCCCCCACTGTTTGGGGTTTGAGGACATGCACACATGAGTAGTCATGCTTTTTGCATTATCAAATATTTGGTAGTTGACTTTCTCGCTGCTTGAGTTCTCCCAAGGCCCAAAGTGTTCGTTCAGTAAGTGAGCAAGCGGCCATGGATTTTCAATCTTGAAAATTCTTCGCGGTGACAGACATGGAAGCCTAACTGAGCCTCTGTTCAATTTTAGAATGCCAAAGAGAAGTCAACAGCTCTCTGAGTTTCTTAGATATGATAAATGATTTTCTCAAAGGAAAATGTCCCTTTGAATGTGAAAATTTATTTTATAAGTGTACATGAGAAAGAAAAAATTGCAGCGGGAATAAAACCACTTCCATTTAATCAGATATCAAATGTATTTCATCCCATATTTAAGGAAATGTGATTTTGAAAATAATCCTTTAAATCTATAGGTAGAATCAATGTGGTTAAACATTTATTTGTTCCTATTTTTGTGGGGACTCAATTTTATTGTTTTCTTTAAACAAGATATTTCAAAAATAAACTATATTGCCTTCTGAAAACTCAGCAGTCCTACTAAAGAACACATTTATGGAGTCTTGGATAAAGAAAGTAAGATAGTGTTAACATTTAAAAGATATCTACCTTTTCCTAGTTCATTTGGATATTAGGTTTAGTTGTTATTACAATGCTGATACAATAATTGGAAATATTGATTGCAGAAAAATTTGAGCAGGAATATATTCTGCTTAAAAAGCAGATTTATGGCAAAGGCAGTTTTGTTTTTCTATAAAATACATTTTTGATTAGAAAATTGCCATTGTCTTTCAAATTTGGGAGTACTCAGGTTGATCTGTGATTGGGCAAAATGAACTCGCCTGCCAATTTTATTTATTTAGATAAGTTCAGTACTTTCACTTTGAAAATTTCTTTTCAGTTTGAAAAAAAGTTTTAAATTATAGTCATTTTATAAAAATTGCTTCTAGCAAGCAAAAAAGCCTATGGAAAACCCATAATTTAGGCAAGTACCTACATTTTATTTGCTCTGTGCTGCTGAGATTTAGAATCCCTTTCCATTTACAGTTTACTTTTCACAGAACATTATTAACTTTTTGGCTTCATACATGATCTTCTGTCAGATGCTTTTGATTTGTAATTTAGCAAAGTATAATAAACAGTGCAAAAGTCATGAATTTTACTCTGCATCCTGAGCTCTGTGGTAGGGAAAATGTGATAAAATGTGGACCTTGAGTCTTGTTTGATGATCTCTCAAAGCAAGTTTGCCTTCTGGAAATAATTTCTGGGGTTGAAGAGCATGGTATTAACAGATTTAATGTGGCTATTCAATGGATTGGCGAAGTACTATGTGAGGTTTAACAAAATGAGAGAGACAAATTGAACATCAACAAAAGTTACATCTGTGAAGAATTATAAATTTAATTAGAAAAAAGGCAAACTTAAAAGACCTCATTAACTAATCAGAAGTCAAAGTTACTAGTTTAGGATTCTTGAACTTAAATTCTAAGAATTTTTGCTAGCCTTTTTCTTTTTGTATTTTCACAACGGGGTGGTATGCTACTATGGGTATTCTATACAAAAAGTTTCAAAAAGCATTAAAGTGAAATGACTTCATTGAAATATTGGATGAACATTTATAATGCTATGGGAAATATTTTTGCACTCGTAGAAGCATTTGAATTAAAAATACCAAATTAGGGGAGGACAAGAAATATATTAAGTTTATGGATTTAAAGCAGAAAATGTGAGTTTACTGAATGCCTAACTGTACTTTTCAGAAAACCCTAAAATACTTTTCTTTTGAATGGAAATCCTCCTTATTAATTGGTTTTGAAACACATTATAGTTTTAGACCTTTAAAGCACAGAAACTTCCAAGAGATTGTCAAACAAGAGAAAATCAACACCAATCAGAAATAGGTGTTCTTTTTAGATAAGTCATTACAAGAGCATGTTTCCTCACTGCACTGTAATCTTGTACTACATATAAAAAACTAAAAGCATGTGAAGTGTAGCATTTTGTAAACTGTAACTAATTTTGCTCACATCTGTGTCTAATTGTTGTCTGCATTCGCATTCTTGAGAGTAGATTTATTTTTCCTGGACCACGATGTGGATTCAGCTGACCAGCCTAAGTGAGGATTAGTTGTTTTAAAGTTATTTTGATTAAAGAGTCATTTTAAAATACAGTAACACACAACACATGGTTTAAATAAGCCTTGGGACAAAAGACTATATCTGAAGTATACTTAATGAAATGAAGATTATGGATGTGGATTTCCAAGATCGTAGTGTATGAAAGTACAGTAGAAACCAAGTTGAGCCAGCAGAAAAGAAATATCTTGTGAAAATGCATTCTTTTCAATGAGGAAATGTGTTAGAATAATTCTTACTCATTTTTCATTTAGCAGTTTGCCCTTGAAATTTAAATGATAGGTTGAACCTCAAATAGAAGTATAACCCAACTTCAAAATTACACAATGAAATTGAAATTATATTTCCAGGATTAGATTATCTAGCTAAGTTCACAAATGGGAATGTCTTCTAACATGTAACAAAAAGTATGCTTTAAATAATCTTTCACATAATTAAGCTAAGAGAGTTCCTAAGAGTAAGTTCTCACCTATAATTTATTCCAGGTGTATAAAAGTGAAAAAAAAAAAAAAGGCCAACTCTGTCCTTGAGGTATATTGCTGCAGTCTCTAAAGGAAATAATTTAATCCTGCATGAGAACATTAAGTTTAACAAAAATTACAGAAGCATGTTATCCCAAAATGACATATCTGCAGGCATTAAAATTAAATTTTCATCCAGTCCTCAAGCATCTTTTACAAATTGTTTTTCATCCTGCACATATTATAGAAACACATACCTAGAAATTTCATGTAACATTACACTCAGATATTTAGACTTGAATGATGGTTTATTCTTTCCAGAAAGGTAGTATTTCTTAATTTTATAAATCATAATTAAAAAATAACAGGACTCAACAGAAGATGTTTGGATGGATAACTTTAATACCATTTGAGATGCTTCAGTTCTCATCTTTGTTCTATAACCCTAATTGATGTCAGTTCAGGTTGAATGAAAATGCACATCAAAGATTTGGAATTCTGAGTCGTTTTAAACGTTACGCAGAATGCTCTTTACTTCCAAGTTGGCACCCTGGGTTTGCAAGCCAGCAGCTCACCTTTACCTGAGCTTTATTATCTGCTCTGCCTCTAGAGGCAGACCTGGTCAGTGAAGTTCCAAAGTATAGATTCATCTAGAAACAAAAGAAACTGAAATGCTGGTTAACTGGGACATTGAATTGATTGTTAAACTACCCAGGTGGAAAGGATGGAGAAGTAACGAAGAAAAGTGAACTGCTTTTTCTATTTTAACAGGCAGAGATGAATAAGCACTCACTGAATTGTAAATTGACCTGGGTCAAGAACACTTTGCTCAGTGATGTGATTTTTGGGATGAAAGCTTGCCTTTGCCATTTAGAGTTAGTCCAGCACTGCCTGAAAGTTGCCCAGAAGCTCTTTCCGTGAATGGTAACTGACAAATCATAAATGTAGAAGAAAATCATGATGATAAGGATAAGAAACTGTCAGGAGTCAAATGGGTGGGCGAGAGTGCTAATTCAGCTGGTGATAACAGAAGATGAAAGATCTTCCGAGGATGCTCAAGGATTAATGCTTGAACTACTTCTGTTAAACATGCTCATTTTGTTAATAGCTATTTTTTTTCCAAGCACCTTTTCCAAGCTGCCTGGGCCAGGCTGCTTTGCATGCTGATTGGGGGAGGGGTAATCCGTTTGCAGCTGTCATAGGCCAGTGATGAATCACTATCCCGTCATTTGGCTGCCTTCCCCTGACAAGGGGGAGGGAGGAGGGTAGACCTGCAGGAGGAAACAACAGTTGAGACCTCAACTTAAAGACAATATGCCTTTCACTGCTGCAGTATCCTCCTTTTTCTCTTTTGGTTAAAAGAGAGCATTGTCGCTCCCAGCCATGTGCTCTGTATAATTAAGACCTGACACTGAGGCTGAATAACAACAGCTTCTAATTTTTTTTACCCCCTGATCACAGGTGCAAACATCTCAAACCAGTTCAGATGTTGCTGTTTCCTCACGTTGCAGGTAAGGATATTGTTGATATTTGACGTTTTTGGAGAGGACCTTTCTATGACCCATATCTATTTTTGTCTAGCATTTCTTAATTATTGCTATTGATAGCAAGAGCCTCATTTCGAAATTACTTAACAATCTGTGTGTGTGCTTGTAAGAAATTTTAAATAGGTAGAAAGGGAATAGGAGCTTTGGTTTGAAAATGATTTGGGGCTGTAGTTCCTGGTGTTAGGAAAACTGTGAATGCGTAATGAGAATTGTAAGAGGAAAACTGGATTCCAAACCCTTTCTCCTTTGAATTCAGAAGATTTTTGGAAGTGAAGTGGTTCGTGTTAAGCAGTTCGAAAAACTGCTAACTACAGTCAATTTAAGTGCACCCTCCAAATGAAAATGACTGTTACTTTTATTGAGCTGGTGGGGGTGAGTAACAAACCGTACTAGTGTCATATATGTAACATAAACCTGACCCCCCACCCCATTTTTAGAAAGACACAAGAAGCTTAAAATAAAATGAATGCGCTTTAGAATTTTAAAAACTTGGCTGTCAGAAAATAAAACAGTATCTAGTTGTGTTTTTAGTGACTTTACATAATTCCTCTCCTCTTTTCATTAATATGGTAGTAAATATAAGTGGACAGTTCTGAAATTGTGAGCACAAATAGTGGCTTCTGTACCTTTCATGGAATAATTAACTGCTGTGTCTATGAACTTTCAGGGGAACTTTAACTGTTTTTATAGGGTAAAATGCAAAATTATAACATTAAAGTAGAATTGTCTTATTTCCCAGAGTAAGTGACAGCTGAGGTATTCGTGAGTGCTAATGCTTGCAGGGACTCACTGTATGTTGGCCTTATCCCTTTTCAATTGGGCACGCTGTATGTAATCCACAAAGCAAACAAGTGAACCTACATCAAAATGTTTTAATGCTGCATTTGTTTCAAGGGAAACAGAGGAACAATTAAGTAGTTTGCCAGAGTAAACACATGCATCAGGACTATCTCATTCCCTGTCACTAGACTATAGGCTTTAAGTGTTTTATTTGGTTTGGAGACCCATTAAATTACAATGGGGAGGTAAATTATAAGAGAATTCCTAGTGCTAATTTATTAGATGAAACAGATTCCATAGAAAAGTGATCTTTTTCCTATCCTATGTTTTTCTTTTGGAAAACTAATGCCTTTAGTTTAGTTTAATTTTTTTTTTTTTTTTTTTTAACTAAAAAAAGCATGACTGCATTTCTTACTTGGAAATTAAAATATATGTAATTATCTCACATTTAGATCTGGTTACTTCATGTGCTATGTAAGAGAAAAAAAATTAAAAACACCATATGAATGTTTGACTAGTTAAGACAAATGACATCTTAATAGTACATGTTATAAAAGGATGACTTAAGTCAAAATGCTAGATAAACTATTTGGAGTCTTAAGAAAAGAGATACAGTGGGACTTTTGTGCAAGTGTATTTTGAAGGTGTCAAGTCGTTAGCACATTAAATAGTAGTGTTATGAATTTGGTACATCTGTCCAACGGAAGGCTTCTTGTCTTTAGGTCTATGGAAATGCAGGATCTAACCAGCCCGCATAGCCGTCTGAGTGGTAGTAGTGAATCTCCCAGCGGTCCCAAACTCGATAACTCTCATATAAATAGTAATTCCATGACTCCCAATGGCACCGAAGGTGAGTGTCTGCCTTCTGATTGTTTACTTGCACCTTGTTTCTTCATCAGAATCTACTTTGTTATTATTAGATGGTTATGATTTCAATTGTTAAGTCTATGAAATTATTGTACCTCCTGCATATCTCTCCCCTTTAGGTAATTTGGCTTATAAATCAGTATTCATTGCTGGGTAGGAGCTGTACACTGTAAAGCTATAACATTACAGAGGCTGGTTTTATTTTGTACATATGCATGTGTATAAGTATACACACACACACACACGAGTATATAATATTTTTAACCTTTGAGTGTGTTTAATCTTGTTGATCGCAGCACAGTATCAATTTGCGTTGTTTTGCTATATGGGCAATGGAAATTTTGAAATATTTCTTTGATTTTACTTTCCCTTTTGTTATTAAATATAACCATATAAATATTGGACTGGGTTGTTTCTAAATATCAATAAAATACTGTGTATGCCTAGAGTTCTTGTGGCTCTGGCCATTGAAATATATGTAAATCAAAAAAAACCTATTGTTTACAAAATAAACCACCTTATTTGGAAGAATCACGCACAATTTACTTTCTTAAAAGATTAGATAGTATACTTGAAACATTACTGTTACAGTTAATCTTGTATATTATATATGATGTTTATGTAAATTTTATGTAAATAGAAATGCTCACTTTAATCTATATGTATCTATAAGTATGGTTATAGGTATATATTAGCTGTAATGCACATTTAGTTAGGTTCTATACACATTTTTTAAACTTCATCATATGGAAAGATATGTTACAGATTACGCTGTATTTCTACCTTAGTCTGTTTAAAGACTAAAAATATCTTCACAGATATTTTTGTTTATTTCCTTAGCTTCAGAACCTTGATGAACTCAGAGCATAAGTTTCATTTGAAGCTCAGTGAATTATACATCTTTGAATTCCATCCATAGCCAAAACCCTTAACCATCTTTCCTAATCACCATGGTGATATTTTACCACAGTTTTGAAATGCTATTAAATTGTTTGGTACAGTATTCCAATATTTATTAAGGAAGACTTTTAAAACTAGTAACGTTATAAAATTTCCGATTCTAGATAAATTATAGAATCAGTCTTTTCTGATATGAGACATCTTAATTTTCACCCCAACTGTGATTGTTTTTATGTGTAAATATTCTGTATTGTCCTTTTAGAGTAAATTCATTCATTTCCGGTGTTTACACTGTCAAAAGTGGAAACTTTGCTTATCTAGCAAAAAAATTGATCTCTTGATAATGTGCCTTTTCATCTGAAAAGGATTTCTTCCCATTTTGATGGGCAATTGTGAAGAAATTATTTATAGAAAAGCAGTTACAGTGTATAAGTTTTATAGAGCAGTCTTCATTTCTCTGCTCTTGGAATTTCCCTTCAGGTGAAAGCGTGACTGCTGCATCCTGCAGTCTGGGGTTGTGCAGTTACACGGCCCACTGCAGCCCGTGTAACGGTGAGCCCCAAGCAAGTGTTAGCATGCAGGGTGCTACTGATGGGCGCTTTTGGGGTTAGGGGAAGAGATCCAGGCCTGTCGTTGTTTATATCACTGAAATGTCCAAAGAAGACAATCCCTTTAATGTAAAAATAAAGACTAAATATGTTCAACTGTTTTGCTTAATAGAATATACCAATACATTTTGGGGAGAGAAATTATGAAATGATTGTAGTTCATTTCTTTGTATGTGCAGAAATTAAATAGGGGTTAGAAGTTTTCATCTTCTCATCGTTTTCCTGGCAGATCGTCTCCTAAAATATAAGAACCACACAGTGTGGAAATAGAGTATGTCTTTGGGGACTGCCTCCTTGGATGGCTTTGTGTGAGTGATGTGTGGTTTGTTTTTTAAGGGCATGCGGAGCGATATTTCTGAATATTTACATTTAATAATTTGAGATCACTTTCATATTCAGGAGTACTGCATCTTAGAAAGTCTTTGCATATCTTAAGTTTGAAATAATAATATATTTTAGATAATTATGCAATCTGTAGAACTCATTCCATCTGGCAAATACTTAGAAATTGTTCCTTATCCTAAAAAAGCTTCAATTATATCTTTGAAATGAATTTTTAGGACCTGATTTTAAACATAGTTACTCATCTCACCTTGTTTTTAGACATTCTTTATTGGTGTACTTTGCAAGGGTTGTGGTAGTTAGAAAGTGAAGTTAGAAGATAGCAATGTAAATTATCTAAAGAAAAAATGGAATTTTAGTCAATCTATTGAGATACCCAATTTTATTTTAATATGCAGTTTGAAAATATGGTCTAAAACTTTCTTCATAATCCATGTTACAGGCCCATTAGTTGCAAATAGTATCAGAAGGTTCTGAGTTATTATAAAGTCTGTGACTCAATTTATTATGCTTCTTATATGTTCCATATTGTATTTGTTTCATTCCTCTTGATCACCGCTAGAGGAGTTAAATTTAAAATTAGTTAATTCATTAATGCTTGGTAAGCCTCCCTGGAATATAATCATTATAGATTTTTCTACCGTTTAAAAAAAATTATTTACTTTGAACCCAGCAGTGTTTACCAATGATTTCGAGGAATAGAAAACAAGAAATTCATTAAAATTTAAAATTGTCTTTAAAATATCAATCACCTCCCCTAAGTCTACAGCAAATATTACAAGCTACGTGTACCATGATTTATATTAAATTATCTTATCTGTGGCACAATTGAGTCTCCTTAAATTGGTCAACAAAACTTCCATTTAGTTTACACAGTTTGGGGTTTTGCCCACATATATATATAGGTTGTCGTCTCCTACTCAGAGCCATTTTTCACTTCCTGCCACCACTTGTCCCTATAATGAGGCTAAGAAAACATGAAAATCTCCTGTATCAAAAACCATAACTTCATCCGAAGAACAAACAAGAAGGAATGGAATGGAGAGGCAGAGCATATTAAGTTTCTTCTTAGGTCTGCTGCCAAATTATCATAAGACTCAGTGTTTGTAGGTTCTGTACTCATAGACTAGGCCTATTTTCACGGTTCATCTAAGGGATAAAGACAGAAAGACACTGAGCTACAGCGTCAAATACTGCGCTTTTTTTTATTCCTAAGATGAAATGTTCTTTAGTTAGAATAATTGTTTGAATGTTTCATACATCAAAACTTCCAACTATTCAAATTTTTGTATTCCATTTGAATCTCTCTGTGAATCATTATTGTAGTTTTGGTTTCATCTGCTTTATAAATCCTTGAAATACAAAATATAAATAGGCAAAAATAAAAAATAGTAGCATAAATGAATGCTTGGCTTGCCTTGAGGAAAGCATTGCCAGAAGCGATATGTTTCTAAATGAATTAATAAACATTTTTAGTTACTATTAAATAATTAAAGCTTGACCTGGAGGAGCCTAGTGGATGGTTATAAAAACACCGATTGTAGACTTTCTTTTAACGGGTTTTCCTAGTCTGTTGGACAGGCAGTCTTCCAGGAAAGCATGGAAAAGATATTTCTTACTAGAGAGACTGGTAAGGCATAATTTTCAAGAAATGGACTTTTTGGTGGTGATGTTTCTATTATATGAATCTTAAAAGCGCACATCTGAGAGGAATTCTAATGTTTGGGTTATGTCCAAGTTTCTACCTGGTTGAGGCTTTGTGTTGATGTTTGTGTTAAGTGTGAGAAGTGGTTGGGAAATGTTCCTTCAGGGGACTCAGAGCTGGAGAGGTAAAAGGATTTTTATTTATGGAGCTAATTAAGTTCTTGTTTGCGAAGCAGTGATTGCCTTTTTGTTTTCTCTGGTTGTCCACGAGAGCCTAAGATTGGTCCATTCATATATTGCTAGTGTGAGTGTTTATTTTTGGTTGTCTGTGGGGGTGAGGAGTGGAGAAGGGAAAAAGAGAGACGTGAGGAGAGAAACCAAGAACCCTAATTCTGAGTTTTCTCTATTGTAAATTTAGATTCAAACTAAAGAAAAAGCTTAAATTTGCCTTAAAACAAATATGCTTGTCTTTAAGTGACATAAAACCAGATGCAATTGGAATCTTCACCATAAATGGGGTTTCAAGGATTCTGATGGCAACTTAAATAGTAATTTTGCATTTGTTATATCAGATTTCCAAGATGATAACAGATAGAATCTCGAAATAGGTGGCTAAATTTTTCTGCATTTTAAAGTTTATTTAATTGTATATTGCATATTTAAAGATGATAGGTTAATTCAGTTTTTCAAGTTTATATTATGAGAAGCTATTTTCAAGTTGTTCTATGATTTCTACAAGGCTTATAGCACTAACAAATTATCCTTAATTTGTTGTTGTTCTCACTCAAACCTGAATTTAGTAAAATACAATTCTAGCCAACTGGAATATTTTTTAGAATCTTATTTGGAGGAAATATCTAAACTGGGGTGAATGTGTATAAAATTATGGTTTGAGGCTGCATTTTAAAGTCTGTATTTATATGTTTGTGGTCAAATATCCTGTTGTCCATAGAAACATACCAATCTAATTTTATTGTTTACATTCAGCACATGATTTAGTTTCTGGAAAACTAAGGGACATTGAGGCTAAAGGAGTTTCTAAATGACACTTTTAGAATTTGCCTATAGCCACAGAATTGGCCTCTTATAAATGGTTATTAAGCCAAAGCCATAAGAGAATGAAGAAAATTATGTTTTAGGATTTAGTAATTGCCTATATTCTATATATAGGAATAATTTGCACATGCCTGTTGTTAATTAGTAATAATACTAATGGCTAATGTTTATGAACAACTTATTGTTAGTCACTGTGCTAACCAATCTCCATGTTGTTTCATTCATCTTCAGAATCGCTGGTATAATGGTCAAAATACTGGTTTGGAATCCCAGCTTGAGTATTTATTAGCTGTGTGAACTTGGGCAAGTTAGCTTCTGTGTGCCTCAGATTTCTCATCCAAGAAATGGGAATGATGGCAGAACTTACATCAGACCAGCTCTGAAGATAATACATACAGCATGTAGTGTCCTTGGACCCCATGCTCTGTAACTATTTGCCGTCATGGCATATATAATAGTTGCTTTTATAGTACATACCTATTTTATGCATAAGAAAGCCAAGTCTTAGAAAGTTAATGCCACATTTCTTGTAATTGGCACCACTGGTATCTGAACTGGTATTTGAATCAAGTTGTGAGTCCAGAGCCTGGTTTTTTAAAACTCTATATTATTCTATTGAGAGACTATGTGATTCTTCTCATCTGTCGATGCTCTTCCTAATGCACTCCTAGCATCTTCGCTGCCACCTTGGCACCTCCATGACTGAGGAAGGCCATTCCCTAGAAACAGCAGACCTATATGAGAACTGATGGCAGAGGTTTCGGTGACAAAAAGACTTCATTATCAAGATGACTCCCCAAGGCAGATATTCTGGTCTTTCAGTTGTCATGTGTGTGAGTATGTGAGATTTCTTTCTGTGGTCACACCATGCACAGCATATCGTGTCATTAGGTTAACTTTTAGGGTATTGCCTCTTACTAGTTTTCAAAGCTTTATACTGTCCATGTTAAGCCTCTCTGGGATCAAATGTAGAGGGGAAGTCATCTCTGCTTTTCATTATAACAGTCAATTATTATATGCACAGTATTACTGAGAAAGTTTAAAAGCCATTGTACTTTTGCTACTGCTCAGAATAAATGTTTCCTACCTCAGACAATATTTTTAAGTGGACAATGAATTTGTTCACCTTTCTCTTGACTTTTAGGAATCAGATTATGTCAAACAAGTAAAACTATGTTGGCATTAGTTGGGGGCCCCGGAGGAATGGCAATTACCCCAGCTCTATGTTGGGAACATGCCTGGTATATTCTAGGAATAGTGAGGAGATCAGTGTGGCTGGAGGAGAGAGAAAGATAGGAAGGAAAATAAGAGGTAAAGTCAGAGGAATGAAAGTGGTGGAATGTGTAGGGCCTTGTAGGTTGGCAGATATCCTCTAGTCTATAACATGTTGCTAATTATGCCATTCACAGTAAGAACAGGACCTCCAATGGTTATTGCATAAACTAGGCACAGAGTTACTGGACAGCCAGAATAACTTCTTCACAAGCAATTGCTTAGGTGTGGACAGTTTTCAATAACTCCCAATTGCTGATAGTCCAGAGCACGTTGGTTCCGTGGGAACTTTCCCCTGGATGGGTCAAGACTTTGGTATGAGCAGAAATACTTCTCTTTAAGAATATGCCATCTCTGGTTCCCTCCAGAAAGATATCTATAGCTTTAGTGAGTGCTAATATTTAAGTTGATTTTTATCCCTCCCGTCATGGTTTCCCTGCTTTAAGTAATTCCTACTTTCTTATGCCCAAGGATGCCTGGGCTGGTATTTAGGATTTGTGTGTGCACGTGTATTGGTTTCTTTTCTTCTTATCTTGCTGACTTGGAATAAGGTTCAAGAGTAATTCATTCTCCTCTCCCTGGCTCTAAGCACACATTATGGTAGAGAAAAATAGACATATTACAGACTGAGGGCAAAATTATGAACACAGAGTAAGGGTTGTATCTGAATCTCTGATAGGATGTACTAAACCGATCATATTTCTTTATGTATCACAAAGTCTACTCACTTGACCCACAGCTCCTACATTTATTGGGGCTTCCATTTTATATTCATGTCTGCAATTCCCCCTTTACACAGAAAAAGGTTGGTAAACTCTATCAAGCACATTCCAAGGTGATATGTTTATGTACTCCTTATAATGCAAATTAGAATGTTTTTCTTGCCAAAAAAAAAGAATCAATGCTTTTGACTCCAAAATGCTTACCTACTTTATCATTGCATTTATTAGTAATAGGATTTTCAGTGGAAAGAATACTTTTTCAGCAAAATGAACTGAATTTAATTGAGTTCTTATTATATATTGAGCACATCATTTTGTCCTTTACAGAACTTATTTTATCCTCAAAACATTAAGGTAACTTTTATACACCTCATTTTAAAAAGTTTCGGTAACTAGTCTAAATTTATAAAGTGTGTTATTAGCTGTTTGGAGAAGAGATTCAAAGCCCCATCAGGCTGCTTCCAAAGCCCACCTTCTTTATACTCTAAAACATGGAATACTTCAATAAATTGTTTTAAAAAAAAAAGCAAAATAAAATAAAATAAAACATGGATTCCCCAATAGTGCTCTTTGAGTTACTGCTAAAAAGTTTGATTCTTACTGAAATACTTTGTCTTAAGAAATTTGAATGTTATTTTATCTAAGATTATAACCCAAATGAAAGAAGTGGAACATCCATTTACTGTGTGCTACCCCTGGTAGATTCTTTAGAAGACAGGAGTAGTTTTGTTCACTATTCTATCTTCAGCAGCTATTGGAAGTGATTAAGTGATTAAGCAGTCGATAAATATTTGTTGATCGAATGCCCATGTTACTAAGAAAAGGATGCAAGTGAGTGATTATAAAAGAAGGGCATTCATTAGCTTTATATACAAAATGTTAACAGATTCTCTAAGTATCTAAAAGTCCTTTCTCTAAATTTTTGAAAATGGTCATTTCATAGACTATTTTATATAATTAACTACAGGCAATCTATTCAGAGAACATCCAGAATCAACATCACTGCTGGTTTTGAATTTGAGCTGGTGTAGTGGCTGACTTACATTTGACCCATACAAATTAACTGTTTCATGAATGGAAACTTCAACTGTCAGATTTAATAGTGTGTTAGCAAAGATGAGGCAACTTCCATGTAATCAAGCCAACTGTCGACTAATACAAAGGTCAGGCAGTTAATACACTTAAGTGTAGGGACTTTGCAGATGGTAGAGAATGCTCACTGGAGGTAAACATTTTGAATGTGAGGAGAACTTGAGGGAACACTGTGGAGAAAAGTATATAAAACACACACTGTATCCACCATTACATTATTAATTCATTCAAGGAGTACTTATGAAGTGATTGTGTCTAGAAATTTATCAAATGTCATTGTAGCCAAGAAGAACTTCTCAGTCTAGCATGATTAGCAGACCTATGAACACCTTTTCTCCATACTTTGTGATAAGGGCTATATTCTGCTGAAGTGATGGAGGATGGTTTCTACCTGTGGGTGATGCTTAAACTACGTCTTGAAAGAAAGGTAGAAAAACACAATGTGCCAAGCCAGGAGATGAGAAAGTGTGGTATGTATAGCTGTGGCAAAGACATCCCTGATAACTGGAATCCTGTGTGTGTGTGTTTGTGTGGTGTGTGTGTTTGTGTGTAATAAGATGGGAGGGGATGCACAGGCATGGGTCTAATATAAGACACTCAGCCAAGGCAGATGATGAGAGCCTTATGTCTGAGGTTCAGCAGTTGGGATTCAATCCTGTGGGAGTCAGGGGACATGAAAGCTTGTAAACCAGGGAGTGATGAGATTGGGAATGTGTTTTAAGATGCACTTAGTTAAAAAAAAAAAAAAAAAAAAAAAAAAAGATGCACTTAGGTAGTAATTTGAAAACTGTATTCAGGGATATTAAGCTGAGAAAGAACTCCAGGTGAGAAATAATGAGGATATTTAAATGTTAGATGTTAGTATGTTAGCATGTTAGTATCTCTGTAGCCCAAATTTAGATCTGATTTTTGGCTTAACGTGAATAGAGAATGAATAATATTCAAAATATAGGAAAGCCGTATTACATGATGGTGAGTGCATGGACTTTGCAGTCAATCTAACTTGGGTTAAAAGTCCACTTCAGCTGTTTACTAACATTGTGGCTTCTGAGAGGCGGCAGACCAGGGTGGTTGGGAGAGCAGACTAAGTCATGCTCCTCGGGTTGGGATCCGGGCTCTGCCACTTAGTGTTAGCTAGTGATGTTGGCCAATTACTTAACTGCTCTATGCCGATGCTTCCTCATCTGTCAAATGTAGATGATGATAATACCTGCTTACAGTGATGCTGGGATGGTTAAATGAGTTGGTAAAGAACTTAGAACCATGCATGGCTCATAGCAAGTGTTTAATATCCATTGGCTGTTGTTTTTATTGTCTGTTATATCTGAGTCTGCTTTTCCATTGTAACTTTATCATGGTGTTATGACATTTGAATAATCTAAAATATTAATCACAGTTACTGGCATCTAGTACATGCTCAATAAACAGCAGCTATTAGTAGAACATTAATAATAATGAACATTATGAACATAATAATAATGAACATAATAATGAACATTACATAAAAATAACATATCCTCTGGGACTGGTTACTGTAGTGTCTTCACATGAGGAGGGGATCTTTCCTTTACTTTTGAGATCCCTCACATCACTGACCAGCATTTATTCAGGTATTCAGAGTTCTGAAATGGTCAATAAATGTTTGCGCAATTAGTGTTCAACGGGGGTAAAGTTTATGTCTGGGTGCTCCTGTGAGTAGGTGAAGGATGGGAAAGGGGTATGATCTGAGATGTAAGTTTGGTAGGTTGATTACATTTTCGGTGAGTTAACCATTTTTCCAGATTGACGTGATTGAGGTTCTGAGTCCAAGTCAGCTCATCTGCTTCCAATCTTCATACACTAGTTCATTTTGCCCTCAGCTAATTTGCAACATACATCAATACACTTTTATTCAATGCTCTGGTATTCTGGGACTTTCATATTGCTAAGCTCTGCACTGATGGTTCAAATCTCCATCAGAGGAATGATTAATGTTGATAAAATCCTCATTGGAAAATGTTTGACTTTTCAGTGGCTTTATAAAATATATAGTGATTTGAAACTAGCTGCATGACATTGGATAAGTTATTTAACATCTTTTAAAAATTTTTTTTTGTTTTTAAAGAAGCTTTAGATTATATAAATGTTAAATAAAAAATATAAGGGATTCCCATATGCTCCACTCCCTCCCCCTCCCATACTTTCCCACATTAACAACATCTTTCATTAGCATGGTACATTTGTTACAATTGATGAACACATATTGAAGCACTGCTACTAACCATGGAGTGTAGTTTACATTATAGTTTATGCTGTGTCCCGCACAATTTTGTAGGTTATGATAAAACATATAATGGCCTGTATCCATCATTGCCGTGTCATGCAGAACAATTCCAATGTCCTGAAAATACCCCCATATTATACCTATTCTTCCCTCTCCCATCCCTCAGAACCTCTGGTGGCCATTGCCTTTATATCAGTGATAAGAGTTCTTCCATTGCTAGAATAATAAGAAGTCTACTTTAGGCCATTGTTCATTCCCCAGTCTTGAGGATTTGGGGATGATGATGCCCACTCTGCTTCTAATTGAGAGGGAGCTTAGATCCCATGGGGCAGATGGATGGAACTACCCTTGCTTGCAGTTGTAGACACTCTCTGTTCCTTGAGATGGGCATTGTCCATCATCATCTCCTTGTTAGTTGTCCGTGATAAGTCCAATGAACTAGAGAGTAGGTGTTGCAACTCTGCTGAGATTCAGGGCTCAACTGGCACACGGACAGACCAAAAATTTAAGTTTCTGGGACATGTATTTATCAAATACAGTGTTAATTATAGGTTCAAAGAAAAGGAACAGAAGAGCCATATGTACAGAACCTATAAATGAGTCTAACTCTGTTACACTGGGGAGCATAAATTCCAAAGTAAGGCCCACTGACAGGGTGCCGAATTCCTGAGCTGTCTGCCCTGCTTATAGTTTCTGGATTATTTAACATCTTTAAGCTGCAGTTTCCTCAGCTTTAATATGGGACAATTATAACAAATATAAAGTTTCTATGAGGAGCAAGTGAGTAATTGCTTGTAAAGTGCTTAGCACAATGCCTGGCATATAGTAGATGCTTAATATACTTTTTTACTATTACTCCTCTGTTCTAAAATTCTACTTAAATATTGCCTATCATGAACTGAGACTGTTATATTACTCCCTGATTTCTTAAAATTGGAGCAATGTTTTCATACTCTTGTGCCATGTTCTCATTATTATAATCTAAGAATATTTGTGACTGGGTAAAGTTCCAGTTTGGGATCTAACTGTATATACCTTTTAAGACTCATTGAATTGCACATTTAAGATTTTTGCATTTCATTATATATATTTTACTAAAAAGAAAAAACAACCATAAACAAATATGAACTCCAGTGATATATATGATGAAATGTTTAGAAGGAAGTATACTAATGTCTTATTTTAAAATGTATCAAAAATAAAATATATTTATGAAGGATAGAGAGATAGCTATGGTAAAGTAAATATAGTAAAACGTGAGTCATAGAATCTAGTTGCTAAGTATCTGGACGTTCACTGTAAAATTCAACTTTTCTGGATTGTGAACAATTTTATAGTAAAATATTGGCAAAAAATGAACCTCAATGTCTTAAAGCATGCTAGGACGTAAATATATATTTAATTTTTACTGTGTTTAAAGAACTATGCTGTTTTCTGGGAGAGATGCAAAGAAGTATGTGATACTAGCTCTACCTCAAGGAGCTCCCAGCCTGGTTGGGTAAGATAAGACTGAAAAGTTGGCAAAAAGTAAAAGGTAATAATATGCCAAATAAATTATAAAGTTGAGGATTTACAATACACAGCTTAGAGATCCCCAGGAGTTGGAGAGCAAATCCTTTTGTGCCAAAAGCTTTGTCTTTCGGCTGAGAAAATGAACATGTGATGTATATATTTAACTTTTTCACACATGAGCATTCTGTTATATTTATTAAAATACAAATGTTCTTGTCTACAAATTCACAGTAGATTTTTTGTCATTATGTACCTTCTCAATCAACAGATTGAAAAATAGACTATCACTGGGGTTCAGAAGTATTTTGATGTTAGAAAGAGGGTTTCGTTCTCAAGAAGGTTGGAAGCCACTGATACAAATAAATACTGTTCTCAGAGTTCAGAAGAAAGAGCTCTTCAGCTTGCTGGATCTGGACGGGCTTCAAGGAAGAGATGGAATCTGAGCTGAGTGTTGGGAAATGGGTAGAATTTGAATAGGTTGAGAAGAGATGGAATGCATTCTAAATGAGGGAACAATTCAAACAAAGGTAGGATAGTTTGGGAGACTGTGAGTAGACCAGTTCAGCAGAAGAGGGAATTGATAGTAGATAAGGCTGGAAGGCTCAGCTAGAGCCAAAGTGTGGAGGACCTTGAATACTCTAAGGAATTTGTACTTCATTCTGAAGCCAGTAGAGAAGCTACTGAATATTTGGAGCTGGGGAGTGGTATGGTGAAAGGGTTTCAGGTATTGATCTGATAGCAACTGGAAGGCTAGATTGGATTGGGGAGGGTGGGGAGAGATGAATAGCAGTATGGAGGCTCACGTCATTTGCACAGATTTGGCGCTTTAGAAACCTGAGCTGGTGTGGTGGGAATGGGACTTGCAAAGAAGGAAAGAGGTTGCAAGAGACATTTGCCATCATCATTTGCTATGTATCATTTTTTAAATAAAAACAGTCAAGTAGTTTAGACCTCTGCATAAGTCTTTGTACAGTACTCCTTTAATGGGCTACAGTTCATGTGGGTGTGTTTTGAAACTAGCAGTTTTTGTTGGTCATGTGTACTCTTAAGTTCACGTTTAGTCTATATGTGTTAATCTGCTTTTTGTAAGGTTGTACAAGGTGTGCTATTTTGAAACACTAATATTTTTCTATTCTCTTTTAAGAAAAAGATGGTGACTTTAACATTTAAAGGGAAAATTATCATATGCCAGATTATAGAGCCAATCCAAACATAGAGATATCCCATTTTCCAAATGAGAATGGACCAGAGGACAAACATTTCGATCATGGATGTATACACTTTTTGATGAAGAAGGAATAGTTAAATGGATACTTATTTATTCAATTATATGTCCTTAAAATAATACCGTACAAAATATAAAAATTTAGAAGTTTTGCCATCTTCCATTTTCATATTTCATGCCACAGTTTTATTCATTCTTTTCACATATGCCTTTGGTGTCCCTTGGTGCCACTTTTCGAGTCATCTGATACAGTTTTTAAAAACAGACATTACCACTTTGCCTCATGGTTTGAGAGAGAGTGTTCATTGAATCTGTGAGCAATATTGTTTTTGGATTCAAACCATGACATTACATTACTATAGTTGTGTTTTTCTTTTGTCTTATGGGTTTATATTTGTGATCTCTACAGTATAATCATTGGCAGTTTTGTTCTATAAGTGTTCTTTTAAGACTTATTCACAGCAATATCCAATTCTTGCCTTTGGGTGGAATTATTATTAAATCTATGGTAATTTATTTACCCTTTTTTAAAAAACTGATTCAGGCAGGGCCCTCTCTAAACATACAAAAATTCAGTGATTGAGGCTACTTTATGTTAATGTGTCTCTTCCAAACAATATTTCTTGGTTCAAAATAACGTAATTGACATGTGTCCTGTAAATGAGAGACTTTTCAAAAAGACATGCACATAAGTCAAATCACTGATAATTTTGGGGGAATTATGTTTGAACATATAAAGTATTTTTAATTTCCTTGTTCAATGGGCATAGTGGTGTGAGGTCAGTTGTAATGGTTTTTAAGCAACTTCATCCATTCCCTCAATCAATAATTGAGTCCCAGCTGTATGTTAAGCACTGTAATGATTCTGTGGAGATGGAATAAATTAAAAAGATGTAGCCCCTACCATGAAAAGATTTATAATTTATTAAAATGGAAGAGACTATGAAATGTAAAATGAGATAAATAGGATATATGCTCAAGAGGTACAAACTCAGGTTTGGTGGTTTAAGGAAAAGAGAAATCATCCCTGCATGTAATAGATCAGGGAACACACAATGAAGCAGATGGGATTTTGGTTGAACCTGGAAGGATCTGTGGGATTTAGTCAGAAATGTTGTTGGCATTTAATATCAAAGGGAATGGTACTGTGACATTTTAGGAAGTATTAAACATCTTGGTAGGCCAGTTTGGCTAAAATGTTATCTATATAATGGACATGTGGTTCTTTATCTGTAAAATGGGGATAATGTCACACAGGAAAGTTAGGACAATTAGATGAGAGCATATATTTTGAAAACTTATTCTTGAAAATTACTAGTTGTTGTACATAGAGTGTGTATGGAAGAAAAGGAAAGTAAAGCAAAGAAAAAAGTTTGTTAGTGTGTAGAGGGCCTTGAAAACATGATCGAGGAATGGGAAGTTAATTCAGGAGAAAATGAGAAGCCAGATGAAGACTTCAGAGCCAGAAAGTTTTGGAAAGATTAATATCTCTGATTCATGTAGGAGAATAGAGGCTGAAAGACCAATCCACCAAACTTTTAGAAGAGAAGAGGCAGAAGGTAATTAGGATAGTTTCTGTGAAATTATGTAGAAGATGACTGTGAAAGGTAAGGTTGGTAGAAATTATAGACTTGGCGGCAGGGTGTGAGGAAAGAGAAGCCAGGAGAAATCACCGGGAGAAATCGGGTTAAAAAAGAAACTTTAAGTCCAGGCTAGTGATAACATTAAGGAACAGAAGTATGATCCCCATGGAGGCATAAGATTATGATTTCATATTTGGATAGGTTGAATTTGACGCTTACTTGGGCAATACATACACAATTAGGATGTGCAGATTGGCTCCCATGAAGAAGATGTGGATGTATAGAGATTTGAGGATTCTCTACATAAAGATGGTTTTTTAAAAAAACTGTGGGAATGAAAGGAATAATTGTGGGGGAAAAATGCAGACGGGTAAGGAGGAGGTGGAATTATACAACCACAGAGTAGATATAGGAAGAAAACCCTTGGAAAAATATATAAGGGAAAAGGGGGAATGTTGCTGTGGTGATCGATGATGGGACATGAATCAACAATGAAAGCACATTCCACAGAAGAATTAAGGAAAATCAAGATTGAGAAGAGTTTGATTTGGGCAATTTGGCAGCCATTTTAGTAAAATAGTAGCTATAAAAGGGATGATGCAAAGGGTTATAGAAAGAGTAGGTGATAAGGAATTGAAGGCAAGTTTTCAGGAAAGTTGGTGGTGAAACACGGGAGAGAAGACAGCTTGAGAAATATCATGGCTGAGTGAAGACTTTAAAAATCAGGGAGACCTGTTTCTGTACATAGAAGGCAAGTAGCCTCTTGAGGTGGAAATGAGTGAAGATGTTGAGACCAAATAACCAAAGAATGGAATATTGCTGTAAAGGAGGTATGGAAATGCACCAAGAATAAAGGTGTACACAAACCCCCAGCAGTGCTAGAGTGAGATGGCCGTGTGTTCTGGAATCCCTGATCAAAATCGCCATGTACACTATCCTCCTCCTGCTAGCCTATTTCCTCAGAAAGAGTGTACAGTGACTCATGTATTCCTTAATGTAATCATTGTTTAGTCCTGCCTTCTTAAGTTATGTCCAAGTTACCTTGATTTGAATTTGGCTATATTACGTCAACGGCCTCATGGTTGATCTTAGACAAGTCAACTTTATATTCTTCTCCTAATTTTATTTTTAAATGGTAAGCTTAAAGTTAATGTGACGTTTATGATAGATTCTGTGCCAGTTATCTGTATCTTAAGAAATACTTTGATTTCTCACGATTAAAGATACGATAACATCTACAAAACTGTAATAGTAGTGACTATAAAAGCTTGGGCTCTGAAATACTAAGAGATTTATAAGCATTGTCTTCTTTTACCCTCACACGAAGAAATTATCCCCATTTATAGATGAGGAAGCTGAACACAGAGAAGTTGAGTAATTTACCTCTTGCTCACTCAATTAGTAGCAAACTAGATTGAAATTCAATTGATGATGACAAAGCTGGAGCTTTCAGGCCTTTATTCTATATTTTCTCCTTGGCACTATTCCTCAAGGAGAAAGGAGAAACGCGTTCATTATAGCAGAAATAGAATGCTGTTCTTGTCTCTAAAATGATGTTGATGAGTATAGTTTCAGCTCCTTCTTTATACTGGGTACCTTACAAACATTTTTATGAATCCCATTGCATTCCTGTAATGTAGATATCATTTATTTTCTTCATTTCAGATATGAGAGAATTGAATTCAAAGAGAACAAATAACTTTGAGAAAGTCATGTAGCAGGAAACTGTGTTCTCTGATTCCAAAACCAAAGCTCAAACGCTTTGATTGATGAAAGTTTTAGTGTACCTGGGGATGAGCATGTGCCCAGTATAGCTCATGCTTGAGAGTACACGGTTGAGTGAAGGAATTGAGCAGACCAGGGGGATTAAATGGGTAAAAGGGAATTTCTGAATATCTCAAGGATGAGTAGGTCCTTATGTCTCAGATGGAAAGTTGGAAACATGGAGTGGTAGAAAAATAGACTCTTGAGTGGGGGCAAAAGAGAACACAGTTGCTGTTTTCTCTTAGCCTGAGTCATGTAAAGAGAAAGTACGGTGGAGATAAAACCATATTACAATTATGTAAAGGAGAATAGGTCATTCATAGATTTTTCTTTTCAGGGAGGTGGCTTAGATTGGATTGTTCTTAGATGTGACAGCCAAAAAAATTCAGTGTTTTAAAATTCCAAGTCTTAAGATGATGTTCTATTATATCATCCAGAGCATATTTTTAAATGTGATAGTGCTGTAAGGATGGGGAAAGTTTTGGTGGCAGGAGATTATTCTTGTGTTTTATACTTTCCGGTGGGTGGATGCCTGAGAACAATAAATCCAGTAGTCTCTGTGCATTTGGCTTTTACTCAGAAACTATTTTGCATCACAATAAATCACCAGTTTCTTTAGTATCAGGTCCCTGGTGATCAAAATATTCAATTACAGTACCTGATAAAATCATGAATATCCTGGTAGTTATTTATGTACATCCTCTTCTCTTCAACAGTGAGGCCTTTTTTTAAAAGTTGGATTCATTGGGAAAAGAGAGTCTTTATTCCTTAGTGTAGATATGGATATATTTGAACAATGGGGGAAAAAGCAGTGTACTTGGGGCCTTAAAGAAAAGGTATCCTCTTCCTTTCTTTTCTAATCTTTTTGCCTAGTTTTAATGGAGTTTCTAGTATAATTGATTGTGTCTCCTGGGAGTAAAAACTACATGATTAACCTAATCAGATGGAGAAGAGCTGCAGGTAGGTTTTAGGGGTGTGGGGTAAGAGTATTGGTATAATCAAGCTTTCACCAAGTAATTTTATAGTTTAGTCTACAGAAGCATAGACCTTAGATTTGGCAGAAACTTAGAAGTAAACTGGGCAAACATCCTGTGCAGTGAGGGAATTTCTTCTTCTCCATCATTCCCTAAGAGTTGGGCATGGAACTTCTACTTGAGATTCTTGCAGAGTTCCCTAGACTGGAAGCTCTGTTGCTCTAGAAAGGCAGAGACTTTTTTGTTTTCCACTGTGTCTGGGTATATGCACTGTGCCTCATTTGCCTTGCTCTGTTGAAGCGTAGCTCCAATTCTTGGAAAGTGCCACTTATTGCCGTTTCTTCAAGCCTTGGAGTCAAAAGCACCCAAAATTAAATCCCATTGCTGCCACTTACTGTGTGAGCCTGAATGAAACCCCTCTCAGTTTCCATTTTTGCCTGCGAAACAAGATGACAGTACCTAACGAGGGGGACTGTGAGTTGGGTTCTGAGACTTATTTGTAGAGTGGTTTTAAAAGATTAATTATAATGTATATAAAGAATCTGACATACCAGGAACTTTATGTGACCTATTTATTCCCCATTGGACCTAATTCTAATCTTTTGCTCAGTGTTTGGTATTTGATTGTGAGCTCGGAATCTCAGTGGTGATCTGTTCAGTACAGAATAAAATAGAACCATTAATCTGTACAGGGCATTGTATGAGTTCTTTTTAAGGAAGGTAGCGTATTGTCTTGGTTTATTAGGGCTGCTGCAATAAACAACACACACTTTGCCTTAAACAACAATAATGTATTGTCTCACAGTTCTGGAGGCTAGAAATCCAAAATCAAGGTATTGGCCCACTGTGCTTTCTTTGCAGCGTTCTGTAGCATTCTGGCAGTGGCTGCCTGGCAGCCAGTCTCTGCCTCTGTCATATGGCGATCCATCTCCTTTGGTCTCCTCCTGGGGCTTCTGCTCCTCCTGCTCAGTCTTTTCTCTCTAGATTTCCTCTCCTTATAGGGACTCCTGTCTTCATGCATTAAGGGCCACCCTGATTCAATTTGGCCTCATCTAAATAGGAACTTCAGAGATCCTATTTACAAATAAGGTCACCCTCACTGGAAGGGGTTAGGACTTGAAGGTATCTTGATTCAATCCCAAACAGGTGTGCAGGAAACAGAGGCCTAGGCACTAGCAGTGGCCAACATGCTTTCCTAAAGCTTTGTCAGGATAATAGTTGTGAGAGCAAGACCATGAGGGTGTCAGGTGGTGTGGAGGGAGAAGGAAATTCAGGCTCATGTCTGAATTAATTAGCATAAACTACGACTGCTAACCCAAAACAACTGGAGGAAAAGTAGACACCTCAGTTACACTGTTGGTTGGTCTACATTAAAACAATCAGGAGTAGTGATTCACATTAGATGCACTGTTGTTTGTGTTTCAACCTTGAATAGAAACAGTCTACATAAATTAACTTTTTAAAAAAGTGTTTATCTGACACATCTATTGATGAGGCTTATTTTAAAAACATGAAGTATGCATTTGTAAAATATTAGAAGACTGAGAAGATGCGGGTTGAATTTGTTGATTCTTTCTGTTTATAAGAGATTGGCATTTTCCCCATCATCCATTTCAGAATGTATTTACTTTTTGAGAGAAGCCTTCCCAAAGATTCCCTTGTTGGAGCCTTCATTTGGGAAAACATGGTATTGATTTTTAGGTAGCCTCTAAAATATTGCTGCACCATTCTTAAAAACCTGTTCATAGGGATGGACAATTTCCCAGTGTAGTCTAGGAAGATTCCAAGATGGCGCCCACCATTAGTTTCTAGGGGAAACAGTAATGCTACCTCTTCACTTTAAAAAAAAAAAAAAAAAA
>JAQZBX010001295.1:0-31375 GCA_029593785.1 Cabassous unicinctus
TTCCTATCTAAACATGTGATGGGTCTATTACTCATTTAAATGGCAGAGATCCTTGAAGAAAGTCCAACATTCCACAGAATCAAACAGGTATCATGCAGAATTTAGGATCAGTATGTGCTACCTCACTCAACCCTATATAACTCAGATGCTCATCAAAAGGTACAGACAGTTCAGCAGGACAAACCACAGACCCCTGAATCTGCTGTACCTTAGGATAGTCCTAGCTTGACCCTTCCAAGTTTATAAGATCTTCCAATCTGAACGTGGGACCCCCAAATACCCATGTTCATTGTATCTCTTGGATCTTCAACACCTCTTGATCCATTCTGATCTCTCCAATTTTACTTCACAGGGCCATGAATTTTACTCTATACCTTATAATCCTTTTCTTGAATGCACTCCAAATTTAAAGAAACAATATTTATAATTAATTCCATTTATGATATTTGAATAAAGCTTATCTACAAAATTGGAAATTGGGCAATTAGGGTCAAGTGGCTGAGAACAAGTTTAGTTATCTTTTTTGAAAAGTTTTCAAAATGTGCAAATATATATCAATACTTTAAGAAATATTAAATTGGGGGAAATAAATGATACCTCTATTTCTATTAGCTAACCCTCATTTTTGCTCCTCTCAACAATGCACAGCCCTGCATGCTTAGCATCTGTAACACTGCATTCATTGAATTCATCTGCTGAAATGCCAGCCTCCCTAATGACTGTAAACTTCCGCTCTTACTCATTTCTGTCACCAATGTTCACTGCATGCCAAAGTCAATTGCTAGCATCAACATGATTAATGAGTGCTTTATTTCTCCATTGAGGAAGTTGGCTGGATGAGAATAAACCTCTTTTCTCCAGTAAATACAGAGCCTTAATGGAGTCTGGAACAGATCTGTGTAATGTTGGAAAAGAGATTTTTTATTGATCAACTCATAACATATCCATCACCATTCAAGAGGCCTGGATAAATTGAACTGAAACTCAGATCCTTGAATATCTCCTAAATGAGCTTAGAATATCCATGCCAATAGGACAACCCTGCCCATCTGCTGACCACACATGGGCAATTCCAGTAGAAAGAAGAATTCCCTACTCATCAGTGGTGGCATTGTCAATAGTGCAACTGACAACTGTCTCCCTCTGTGTTTTCACTCACAATTAAGTAAGAACTAGGTGAGCAAATTTGAGAATGGAGAAAGAAGCTATGAGACTCTAGTCTTGTCCCCAATATCCAGACCCACCTGTCATGAATCCCAACCCATCACCTGTAAGTATCCCCAGGATACTTACAACAGGAACATGAAATGTGCTGCATGAGGAATAGGGTGAGGACCCTCCCCTCCCAGGGTTAAGTATAAGAAGGACTTAGCTACTCTGCATTAATAATAAGATATGAATCCTTCATTGCACAGATAAGAACATTAAAGTCATTTAGTTTCATACATTCATGAGCCCATGGTGTTCAGAGCTTTTCAATTCCCTCTCTGATTCTAGAATATATCACCTCTAGAGAAACCACTCAAATTTTTCAGATATGAGAATTCCTGGCTTATGAAAGATACATCCAAGCCCACTGGACTGTCACTCCCTTCCTGCTTTACCCTATACCTGTCCTTTGGAGGTAAACTTGCCCTAAATCATCTTGGATCTTCCAAACAGGATGTCAAACTATCATTTTCTCAACTCTGTGGTCTAGATTTTGTCCCACTGGACTTGGCTATCACCCTGAATAGTAAAAAAAATGTAGTTCATTAAGGGGTTGATCAATTCCACGACTTTTTTTCATTTTAAGACATAAATGGCTCCCATCATGCAGACCTAGTCCTGTCAATCCTCTGTGTCATAAAATATTAGAAGCACATGGGTTATAATATCTCACAATCCCCAGAGATTAGGAGGGCCAAATAATGTAGAATGAAGAATATGAGAGAACAATAGGATATTTTAGTAAAGTGACAGTTGAAATCTTATCCTATATCAATCATCCTCAGCTGTAATACCCCTGCATTTCATAATTTATAAAAGTAAAGGGTCTTCTATACTGTAAATTCTCCCCTACCACACTGTTTATAAAGACATGCATTTCATGGAAAAAGGATGACATTGTCAGAAACAGAAGTCTGTTTAACTTGCCCATTTGTACCTGAGCCCAGAAAAACAATGGTTGTCTTAAATATTTTTGGATATTTACATATTTGATTCTTTTATCCTCACAGTAACCTGCTGATTAAGGATATTTAACTATTTAACAGATTAAATAAACAGAGGTCCAGAAATCTTTATAATGTTAAAAATTACATGGCTAGAAAAACACAGCCAGAGTTTTTCTGCCTTTCTCTCCAGTTCAGATTTCTTAACATGTACACCTAGGCTTTACCTGCAATGCCACCTATCATTTTGATAATCAAAGAGTCTCCACCAATTGTCAAAATCTCCTCTTCATATACTTTGTTTACACAATTATGCCCCCTTTGCAGGTTCTCCTACCAAACAGAAAGTTTCTTAGAATTGAATTCACTATCCCAACATCAGCTTCTAACTCACCTGATGTTTATTTTCCAGCATAATACACATTAATTCATTTCAATAGAATCATTCTGAGAACACTTCTCATGTCCTCATGAATATTTACCACATCTGTCCCCAATAGGAGTGACTCCAATTATATGCCTTTTCCTTGACCACATGGAACCAGAAGCTGACTAAAATGTTGATCCAGATCTAAACACAGAGTTCCTTTCTTTTAGGTCACACATGTAATTTATCATTATACATTTATTTGTTTCTTTGTTTGTCCTTCCTACTGGTATAATTGAATAAAACTATGTCCTTAGTGATTTTAGGCAAGTTTCCCTTTGAAAATTGCTAATGAATTATGAATCCACAGAAACTGTATGTCCACAGCAACCTAACCTAACATCAGACAGACTGGGCCTATATGTCTGCAGTCAAATCCAACAGTTGCATTCTGATTAACAAAATCATTTACAAAATAAATAAAGACTGCTTCCTAGTGGTTAAAATTTTCTTCCATTTTCACAACCCAAACAGGCAAAGATGCAAGGAAAGCATTCCAGTGCTCAAAGCATCTTTCTTGCTCTAGAAAAAGTATTGTTTTCATGGAGGACTCTTTTTATGCAGTTGATAAAGCTGTTAGTCCTGTAACCTAGAAGACATACCTAATTAATTCAGATGACAGTGAAGATACATGTAATAAGAGCATGCCTTCTTTAACACAATCTTTACCCTCAAATTAGAGAAATCATGTTGATGAAAATAAGTAAATTAATATCCAGTTTGGGAAAGTTAAATACTTACTTTGTCTTGTGCATGCACAGAGTTAAACCAAAGCTACAAGATGCTAGATAAGTTTTTATTTAAATTGAGTTCCAAGGTCTTTCTCATTAAAATGTATAAATGATAATTTCTGGATAGCTGCAAAGATTTGTCTCCATGGAAAAGCACATGTGATTAGAGAGGGGGTCCTTAGATTCACTCAGCATGATTGTGATGCTCCAAATCATCTAGAACTACTTAACAGCACTGGAGGAGTGGCCTTGCTGGTCAGGTCCTCTGTGGACACAGAAGCTGACAGGTGAGCACAGAATCTGACAAGGTGCTCAACCTCCTCTAGAGAACCTCCAGTCAATGTTCAGGTTGATTTGATGCAAGTTTTGATTGTGAAACTCATGTGACAGGGTGATCAAGTGGCCATCAGTCAAAGGTGGACAGGCAGAAAGGGCCTCCTGTTCTCAGGTCTCCTCAAAGACATCTGTGTGCACTCAATAAATAGATGGGAGAGAACACTTGCAAAGCCTTGTAGATTCACCAATGCCTTTGCTGACTTCTTCCTCCTGAACCAGTAGGGGAGGGTTCTATGAAAATGGAACACTAAAAAAGAAACACTGAATTACTGACCCTCGTATAGAAGCCAGGCAGAAGGGGCCACACTGCCCACAGCAAGAGACCTGAGACCTAGAGCTATTAGAGGGCAGCTTTTTCTGAAGAAGAACAGCCCCAGGAGACCTCAGACCACTTTACTCCTTCACTTCCCCTGTCCCAACAGTCACTGCTGGGACACCTGCTTTCTGCCCGAAATGATGGAAACCTCTTCCTATGGGGAATCAAGTCCAGTGGGGCCCTGCTCTCCCACCCAGCAGAACCTGAGCAAGGGTAACCTCAGGGCTGGTGTGTTACTACCTTGGCCAGCTGGGCTTTCTGGTTGGTCCAGGAGTCTCAGTGTAAATGGAGGAGTCCCTGTCAGAGACTGAATGAGATGTACTCTCCCCCTAAATATGGGGCTCTGGTGGATGACTCTCACTGCACCCTCAGCCAGTGGAATCCCAAAGATGCAGCAAAAATCCATCCTCTGCCATATCAGATTGCACTAGCTTTAGTACATGTATCTACATGATGTCTGCTCTCAGAAACCTCCTAGCTGTGTAGGTGAAACTCCTCAGACACTAATGACTTCCTCCATGTCTTGGACTAGCTTTGGGACCTGGCACTTCTGTCTTTGAGGGGAAAGCACAGCCAAACTTATGATTCATTTAATAAATCACATACTTGAATGATTGTGCCATGTTACCAAGGCCTGGGCTGTTGGGAGCTAGGGTTTGTGCTCTGTCCCTCAGCTGTCCTGTGGAGGTCATCATGGGTGTCTGGGTGACAGCTGGAGCCCTGGAGAATTGGGGTATAACTAAGAAATGTCCACGACTGAAAACTCAGAATTGCCCCACATTTGATCTGGTCCTCCCCATTTTAGATGAAGCCAAGTGATGATATTCAAAATCCTTAACAAGGCAGAGGCTGGAAGATGGGGCAAGACCCTAGAAGTTCAGGGCAGGACCAGGTGTTAACCCTTTAGATCCAGTTCATGGGGAAGCTCAGAGAGGCCCTTCATGTGAGCTCAGGGCAGGGATTCTACCACCTAGATTAGAAAGGCTGCAGTTTTTAGTTGGTAATGATGTGCTCTGTGTGCCTGTGGGTCATCAGTCTTAGGGAACTCCTCCTTCCCCCACCCCTGTCATGTCACATATTTCAACTCTCTCCAGCAGACAGGTTCCTACACTCTGGGCATAAACACAGTACAAGGCTTAAGATAAAGACCACCACCATCCCAGGGGCTGTGAGCTCTAAGGGTTTGGGGCTGGATGTCTCTTTTAGGATATGTCAGTAACAACATGACTGAGTGTATAAACTGGTGAACTTCCCAGATAGTGGATCTGAAACTACATTGTCACCTTGGCCAGTGATGAAAAGCCTGAGATTTCATTACATGGTAAGGAATAAGGACACTGATCCAGGGGCCAGAGTTCATTGTGAGTCATCAAGGCCCAGTCAGAGGGGAGTGACCTCTAAGGACCTGGCAGAGAGGCTGGCAGCCTTCTGGGGGAATTTCTGGGTTAAAATAAATTGTGCATCCTATATAGCATTTTACAAATATTGGTATGTATTGTGAAAAATTTGATTTTTACCCACAATAAAATAAATAAATAAATAAAAATTTTAAAAAATGTAAGAAAAAAAAAAACATTGTGCAAGTAATTGCAGGGATGCTAGAGACGTCAGTTCACAGGAAGATGTAAAGCTTATGGAACAAGGTCAGTTGTGGCTTTGGAAACTGCATTACAAATGTTACTCTGGAATGAATGTAGGAGGGAAAGGAATTCTGAGGTCAGAGACCAAGATCCCAGAAGGATTCAAATCTAAGAGAAATGATGGACCACAGGACCCCTAGAGGGGGATTGAGGATGCACAGTACTTCCTGCCCCTAGGCCATTTGCTAATAATCTTCCTCTGGCCTTTTTTTTTTGCACATTGTAAGTTTTCATATTTTTATATTCCTCCATCCCCCCTCCCCCACTTACTACTGATGCAATTCCAGAGTTCAACTTGAAAGCTACAAGTCCTAACTATTGGTCATAGAAACCTCTGCACCAGAAGCAGAACGTATTCCCTCTTCCTTCAAAGCTGTAGAGAAGAAGCCACTGTTCTAGGTTAGGAAATGGTCCTTAATATGATTTTTACAGATACCCACATTTTAGAGGATGTTACTATCCCTGTGAAAGCCCCTTCAAGCTTAAATTCCAGGAGTTCTGATAGACTGTCTCATCTATACACTGCACTGCCATCTGGAAGATTTTCCATAAGTATCTGGAGGAATAGGAAAAAACAATCAATTTTCCTGTCCCAGACCTCCCTGGGTCCTCAATGCACCTCAACCTTTAGCTTGAGTGCAATATACTGCCTTATTCTCTGCATGCAACAGGTGGGTCTCTTCTTCCCACTAACACTATCCTCCTGATGGGCAGGGGTACAGCATAGTCCATACCCACAGGCAGTTAAGCACCCATGACTGTGGTTCCAGGAAGACTTCTGAGCCAATTTCTCACCACACCTCATTGTCTTGACCATCAATTGTGAGGTGAAGGCAGGCAGCAATGGGGCAAGACTGATCTGGTAGTGGGGATGGATTCTCTCAAAGGCTGTCTCTGAGATCCCAGCCTCTCTTTTCTCCCCAGGGCCCTGGGCACCATCCACAGCTCTCTGACATTTTTGCCCTTACAGGGGAAGTCCCTAGGGTCTGCTCTCTAATGGGAGCCATCTGATGTGTGGGACAAATGTTCAGCCTTGCTTTTCCTAAGTCAGAACCACTCACTCTACATTCCCCACTGCTCAGTAAAGACAGGAGCCCTCCTACCAGACCCAAATTTCACTCCCCTTATCAGTTGGTCATCAAGGCCCTGCTTGGCTGTTGCCACACAGATGACTCCATATAAAGTTCTTCTCCCCAGATTAGAAACAGAACACTGTCTGCACAGACCTCTAGCCCATGAGGAAAAGAGATGAGATGATGGCTCCAAGTCTGCAGATTAAAATCTAGGCAATGATCAACACCCCAGAGCTCTCCTTCCCACCCTGCCAGCCATGAGCAGACTATGAACATGATGGGCCAACCAGGCTTCCAACCTAGAAAACCAGGTCCTGCCCAGTGTCAGTCCACCCCTCATGCCCCTTCAAACAGCCCAGCACTCTCCAACTCAGGCACATTGGGAGTGGGAGGTGCTGTGGGGCTGCCCAGGAAGGATCAGAATATTTACCGAGCCTTCATTTCACTGCCTTGTGACAGCTGTCTTACCTCTGGGTGTCTCTTGGTAAATGGCCAGAGTCTTTTGTGGTGGGGGTTGAAGCAGTTCCATTCCTGAAGCTTTGAAAAAGTCTCTTCCTTCCAGTTTTCCTGAGGTTAGAGCCTTGGGATATTGGGAAACAATAAGAAAAAATCTTGTTCTCCCAAGCATCTCTGCTCAAGTGAGCTGGGCTTGGGGCTGTCTCTAGAATGTGGGAGCCTAGTTACCAGGGTTCCAAGTTCTGTTGGGTTATATCTCCAAGGAGTGAGGTTAATTCTTGGAGTCCCATTACTTGTCCTACTTCCTTGGATAAAACCTCTCCTAAACCTGATGCCTATTCAGCCTCCTCTTTCGTGTTATCAATTTAATTGTACAATTATGCAAATACTGTCCTCCCTTCAGTGCCCAGGAAAGATCTGAGAAATTCAGGATCCCAGTATTGAGGAGTTAGGGCTGGCTTCAGATTTGTCTCCTTTTCCTGCCATATCTGTGAACCTGAATACATCATTGTGCCTCTTGAGCCTCCCAAGTCTCCTCATCAGAACCATAAGGATCATTCTAGCTTCCATACCCTAGGGAATTTAGCAGATTATATGGAATAATACCTATAAAACTCATCCGCTAATGAGACAGATCATTAATACATGAACTTTAATGATGGAAGAATTACATGAAGGAATGGGAGGCAGCAGGAATTTCAACTCAAAACAGGGCTGGTTCTTGATGATATGACCATGGAAAAGTAACTTATATTCCTGGTTTCATTTCCCAGTCCCCAACATAATAGCCTTGAAATCCAATGAAAATCAGGTATCACCATCTGAATCACAACCCTTTAATGGCTACCCATTATATTTAGAGTCAGATTAAGTGCCTCCTTTTAGTTTATGTTGTGAAAAGCCTCCAAATAGCTTCCAAAGTTCTCTGCCTCCTAGTATATATGTTCTTGTCTAATCTCTTCCTCTTAGACTTAATGACTCTCTTCTTATGAATAGAATATGGCCAAAATGATGATATATCATTTCCAAGATTGGTAAACAAAACATCTGTGATTTCTGTCTTGCTAAATCTGCCTTTTGCTATATCTTTCTATCTAAATCTCTATCTCTCTATCTATATTCTCTACCTTTCTCATATATATCACTCTGGAGAAACAGGGCCCATATTGCAAGAAACTGAGGGAGGGTCCAGATAACAGACAGAAAGGGATTCAAGCCCACATTCCAAACTGCCAATAACACATGAGTCACTTTGGAAGCAGATCCTTCCCAAGTCAAGCCTCAGTTGGGACTAGTTCTCAGCCTGGGAGAGATATTGGAGCAAAATCACACAGCTTAGCCTTGTCTGAATTCTTTGTTCACAGAAACTGTGCAATAACACAGTTATTGTTATTGTGATGATAAGCCAATAAATTTGGTGGTAGTGTTGTCACATACTAATAGATAACCAATATAATCTACCAGGTCCCAGGATCTGTCCCTCTCCTCCTCCCTCCCTCCCCACCTTTCTTCCCAAGTTCTCTCCATCTACACTGACCTCCTTTTTAACCTCTTTTCAGGCCAAACTCACCTCAGTCTCATAGTCTGCAAACTTGTGCCTTCTCCTGGTACACTGTTCACAAACTTGTGCAGTGTTCACTCCTGTTACTCATTCTGGATGCACCATTAATGCCCCTTCAGTGACTAGTTTCAGGCCCACTCACCTAGTGTCTCCCAGCCTCCCCTTTTGCAGCACCTGCTTGGTTTTCATTATGGCACTTGCTCTTTTCTTTCACGTGTATATGCTTACTACTTTTTCCATCTCTACCTGAAAGCTCTGAGCTCCTGGAAATCAGGGAGAAAGTTGATCATTTTTACCCCTGGACCCAGGGCCTAATCCAGCACCTGGCACTAGATGAGTGCTCATGGCATAGTTGCTAAGTGAATAAATGAGATGATCACTGAGCACTTCTACCATACTCACACCAGCTTAGATTTTGTAAATTAATGCCAAACTCTCAACAAAATTGAAAACCAGTTAAGTTTATCTGACAATAGAAGCTAAGATCAGTTACAGAATGGGAAAGTATATTGACTATGGTATCACCTAGAAAGTAATGGCATCCAGAACAGTTAGAAAATAAAATATCTACCAATGCAAAACCAAAAATAAAATGACCAACAATTATAGACAAAAGGAATATGACCAGTCAATTCACAGATTAAATCATGTGGTAAATAATTTTATAAACTGCATCATAAAAAATAAATGGAATGAAAATAACAAATACAATTTCACACACATAAAATTCCTTAAATCAAGCTCTATGCAGTGGGACCACTACATGTAAAAATAGAGATCCTCCTCCAGTGTCAGTGGGGGTGCTCTTTGTCTAACCACTTGGAGGACATGATAGTCACTTGGATGAAATTTGAAAATATCCCAAAGCAATGATTTAGCTCTTCCATTCTTCATATTCTCTTCAGATCAATAAGTGTATGTCCCCCAAAATATCCACAACACTATAACTAGTGGAAGGGGAATGCTGGAAAGAACACAAATGTAAATCAAAAAGAGAAGGGATTAAAAAAGTAAACCACATATAATACAAATCAGTGGTAAACAGCAGTGAAACTCAATGAACTAGGCTACAGTATATATGTCCAAATGGAGGCTTTCAAGGAATAATTTGAGTTAAAAGGCAAGGTGCAGAAAGATATAGACAGTATATTGACATATGCACACATTTTGTGAAATTGTTTAAAATACATATTGCTAAAATAGACACAGGTTGCTACTGAAATTTTGTAAATGATTGGAAATGGCAAAAAGACCAAAGGTAATTGGATCCACTCAATTTGATTTGATAGTGTCCAATCACATGAGGTTTGATCACCATAAATGCCTACCTTGGAAGGAACCATACTTCACATACCCTTCCTTACTGATCCTGGAAGCTGCATTGCTTCCAGTAGTTTGCCCAGCATCCACCAACCTGAAATCTGCTGGTAGACATCACTAACACAGGTGGATTTCTGGTTGGTTTCCATTTTGTACCTCAGTTTATCCCTCAGAGAAATAGTATGGTGGGATAAATATGTAGCAGTGTTGATTTTGGTGTTGTATTAAGGAGTCTTTAATTTATAATAGTATTTATTTGGACATTGATGCAAAAATTATGTGATTCTAAATGCTAAGTAATGCATGAAGATTTAAATTTCCAAGGAAATTTGGGTGGGACTATAAATAAGCAATGATGGAAGACTGGTTTGTGCCAAAGGCATTTAAAGAATAAATAATTGATTTGTTCATTCTCAGTTCAAATATAATCATATCACATTTATTAGAAGCCAATGAAAAATTAGGGTGCTGAGGGTAAAGCAGTAATTATAACATTCTATACCTCCTACTGTGAAGTTCCCAATGACAGAGAAAATAATTTTTCAATGTTAATTGATTATTGGTAAATGCCTTCTCTCATGCCAAATGTACCATTTGAATTTTGAATAGAAAAGCATACTTTAATGTAGGTTTACAACTATGGTTGCCACAAGATTTTAATTAGATTCTCAGAATCGCCTATTCCTTGTACCTCTGGATAAATGTTGCCTTTTTTTTTCTTAATACTGACTATTGAGATAGAGTTTCAAAGAGTCTGCAAAAGCAAGTGTTCAAAGGTGCTAATCTAAATTCCTTATAAGTTACATGTCTTGATTAACCTGGGATCCTATTCAAAGGTAAGGTAATCATGGCAGAGGAGGGTCAATGTCTCAGAAAGGGCTCTCACTTTGTGAGAATAGAATGGGGATGAGATTAAATCCTCATTCCATTGGGAAAGGATTTGTCTGAGGGACTTTTTTTGTATCTACATGAAATATTTTTTTCTTTTCTCATGCTTTGGGAAATCCGACAATTATTACCTGAGGACGTTGGACATGAAACCCCATGGAGATTAGGCAGATAGCAAGGACTGTTGGGGTATTACACCTAACTTCAGTTCCACAGACTCCATAAGCCCAGAACATGAAGACATAGAAGCAATCAGGGGCAGGGCCTTCCCAACCAGAGCAGGAGGATACCAATGTAAGGGGAAGTTTGGCCCCCTCAGGAATCAGGGTGGCTGCATGGACCACAGAGGATGGGTTTGAACATGGAAAAGTCTCTGTCTGTAACCCATGATTGTCTGCCCATACACGAATGTCTTGGTTTATGATGCACCAGGCAGACATGATGATTCATAGCCTCTGAGCAGCAACTTCATTCCCTATTGTCCTGTCCACACAGGTGATTATCCCATAATGAAGGTACCCATGAATTTGCTTTACTCCCCTAAAGGCCCAAGCCTCTGCCCTGTTTTCTTAGCAATGTCACACTTGTTTTTCTCCCAAGTATAACATTGCCCTATTTAGAAACAAATGAATCAAGATAGAGAAGCTGTGGTTAGTAGCTGACCACAAAAGTTAGGTAACCACATAATGGAATTTTCCCATTCCTAGTACAGACTCAGTTTAGTAGTAGAATGAACTTCACTGAATTTTAGTTCATTATAATAGTAACTTGTATGCATCTGGGTGGGATTTAGATGCCATTTTCTCTACATGCAGGATGTATGACCAAGTATGTAGCTTTCCCTGTTAAACATTTAATTCTATAGAGTATGGGGAAGATGCAGCCCCTCCCACCTGTCAGTCTCCTTAAGTCAACCCCTAACTCCTCCTCTACACAAGCTAATATAATGCCACTCTACTTTCTGTTGGGGAGGCAGATCTGAGACTTCCAATATCTTTTCCTCCACTGATTTAATAAAACTTTTTCCTTGAGTGACCAAACTCAGTATATTAGTCAATTCTCTGGGCTGGGCATGGACTCAGAGGATCAGTGAGGTGATCCCCTAAAGTTTGGCAACCCAATTGGGACACTGTGACCTCTGAGAAGATTGTTGCCTGGTGGATTCATTGGTCCTTGAGGTGGGGCACCCCTGAGCTTGGCTCTGTGTCTGCAGGAGGACCTTGTCTTCAAATCTGGTATCAGGATTCCTCTGCCTCTGGCATTGAGGATCTTGAAAGCAGCCAATCAGGAAGGAAACAGGCAGCACATGAGATACCTGTTGATTTCCTTATCAAAATCATTAGTTCTCTAGAGTGAAAATTTAAACCTTCCACTGAGTCTGTAGGTGCCTAGACTGCTCCCGGTCCTTGGTTTTGGCTTAGGTTTGCATCCAGGTGGGTCCAGGATTGTAGGTTAGAGTTCTACACCAGAGTCCAGCCCTTAAGTATGGGAAACCTCCCACTGGTATCCTGGTTGAGTAGTAAAATTCTGACCAATAAATTTAAAATATAACTCACCCAAGAACTGACAGGGAGTCACAATGGACAATCAACAGAGCTGTAGAATGAAAGAAAAGTGTGATCCTCTAGATTGCATCTTAAAACATTGGGACCAATTTGATTATGAACCCCCATGACTCAAAAGAGAATGATATTTCTGAGTACAAGTGCATGGTCACATATAAATTAGAGCATGGACAAGAATGGCCACCAAAGGGATCTCTTGAATACAATACTATTTTGCAACTGGAAATATATTATAAAAGACTTAATAAATGGGATGAAATACCATATGTTCAATGTTTTAGGCATGGTGTAATGTTAACAAGTCACAGGTCTAATATAATCTGACAAAGGAAAGAGAAGAAATTATTTCCTGATTCCAACCCTTCAGACAATGTGCTGGACTTGTTTCTTGTTGCCACTGCTCTTCCAGCACCTTATGAAGGAGGATAAGAAGAGGGGGAGGCCAAGCCTGAACTGCCCTTAGATCCCCCAATAATGGCTTTCCCACCTCTTACTCAGAGTGGTATTCAATTTGGCCAGGGAGCCCTCCCACAGATGGACAATTCCAAATAAGGTAGGTGCCAGCTGGGATTGTTAATCAAAGCCGTCCAAGAGGCTACTTGTTTGTACACGCTCTATTCTCCACTTCAAACTTGTAAAATTGGAAGAATTTCATCCCAAGTTACAAGGAAGATCCCAAGGAAATGGAAAATATATTCAATTCTTATTGCAATTCATATTCCTAGTTGGGTGGACATACAGGACGTATTGAATGTGCTGTTAATTTTGGAAGAAAGGAGAAGAGTACTAGAAAAAGACCATGATCAATATAATGGCCTAGAGAATGGAGGATTACAGAGGCACTGAGATCACTTCTTTCCCAGAAAAATAACTAGAGGACAGGTGGAGACTGTCTGGAAGTCTGTTCTGGGGCTAAGGACAATAGGGGAAGGCTAGACAACACCCAGAAGAGAGAGGGGTGAAGGAAAGGAGTCTTGACTGGCTGGAAAAATCCCATGAGTAAAGCTGATTGTGCCCATCTCCCCACCCTCTGAGTAAAGAGCAGGGGGTCCACTGGTCCCTGGCAGGTGGCTGCAGACTGAGGGGGTTGCAGGGAACCTTTTCCCAAGAAAAGGGATAGGGAGGGACACAGCTTACAGCAAATTCAGATTTTGGCCAGAGAACTTGGTTTACTGCATTGGAGGGATTTCATACTTCAAGGCTGGGTGAGGCCATGATGTTGTTTGCTCCAAGAGTCCACAGGGAATGAAAGATAATTTGCCTTCTTAAACACCCTCCTTATTGTCTTGGGCTTCTTCTTGAGGACACAGAGTAAGGGAGGGTGTGGCAGACCAAGGGAGGAGAACAGCTTCTGAAAAAGTTTGTTTCTGAAGCTTGGCCCACTGTGAGGACATCACTTTTGCCCCACCCATGGAGTTCAAGTGAATACATTCCCCCTAGCATCTGGATTCAGAGATGAGAGGTCTACCAAGGAACACCATCTGCTGCAGAGTAGAAAAGTGCATGAAAAGAAGGGAAATAATAAATAAATAAATAAATTTTTAAAAAGACAAATACCTTTAATGCTTCCTTCTCAAAGCCTTTGGACACTAATCTGCACCTCATTACTGGGTCCTTAGCTCTGGTATGAGCAGTGGACAAGGTACAATTCTTAATACACAGAACAAATGGAACCAAGAATCAAAGAACAACGGTAGCACACAGCTACTTAACAGTAAATCCCTTTTCAAGAGGGAGAAACTGAACATCATAGTAAACCCAGCATTATGATCAGATGCCAAGATATCAGCAAAAAATTGCAAGCCATACTATGAAAAAAATATATATATAACTCAGACAAAGAAACAAATCAAAGGACCAGATGAGACACAGGACTTGAAGCAACTAAGAATGAGGTTCATACAGATCTCCCCAAACAATTCATGGAGTTGAAGGACAACATGGCTAAATAAATAAAAGACATTAAGAAGATATTAGGTGTGCTCAATTGGTTGCTCCTCCCATGTGATGCACTGTTCACCATGGGGTTGGGATTGGTTGTTCAGTGAGGGCTGCTCTGGCCTGAGGGATCCTCCCTGGCTAGCCATACCTGGCCACCCCAGTCTTCAGCAGCCATCACACTGATCAATCAGCAGCCATCAACATTGAGGCAAGACTCTCTAGCAGCAAAAAGATCACAACTCAATGAAGGCTCAGATGATGGTTAACATTTGCAGCAATAAAGTGTTTTTTTTTTCTTAAGGTTGAGGTGAAAATCATGGTTTGAAATCATCATGGAGGACTACACCCTTTCAATCCTGAATCTAGTGTAATGTCATTGAGTTATTAATCTATTAAAAATGTTTTGTTTAAGTAGCTATGATATTTGGTAAAACTTTTGAGTTTTAATAAGAATTTTTGAAAATATCCATTATACATACCCTTGTGGGATATAAAAGTTTTAATACTTTAAGTCCCATAGGCTAATCCATTTCAAATTTTATATTTATCACCTTTATCAACTTTATTAGAAAATGTACTTTTGGATTGTTAAAATGAGTTAAAATATTGGACACCACCTATTATTCTTCTTTAGAAGAAGCAATTATGAAGTTTCTTGTACAGGCAACTTTAGTGTTTCTGAAGTATTTCTGATACAAGTACTTCACACAAGGCTGAATTCTTACTTTTTGTTCCAAGTATTTGATTAACAACAGAAACAATAAAGGCAAAATGTTATTCAATAAAAAAAAATACCACTTATCAAAATAAAAAAATACCTCAAAAGTAAAAAAACAAGATACTGGGTGAGCACAAAGAAAAATTTAAAATCTTGGATAGAAAAATAACAGAGCTTATGGGAATGAAAGACAAAATAAGTGAGTTAAATATACAATACAGGCATAAAACAGCAGATTAGAAATCATAGATGAAATAATCAGGACAGAACAGCTAAAATTTTAAAGAGAGAAGAACAGAGAAAGAAAATGGAAAAAATTGAGTAAGAGCTCAGGGAGTTGAATGATAGCATGAAGTGCACCAACATACTTTATGGGAGTTCCATGAGGAGAAGAGAAGGGGAAAGAGGCTGAAAAAGTATTTGAGGAAATAATGGTCAAAATTTTCCCTACTCTCATGAAAAACATAAATATATGTGTCCAGGAAGCACAGCATACTCCAATTAGAATAAATCCAAATAGGCCTACCCCAAGGCACATAATATTCAGAATGTCAAATGCAAAGATAAGGAGAAAATTCTGAAAGCAGCAAGGGAAAAGTGAAACATCACATACAAAGGATGTCCAGTAAGACTTAGTGCAGATTTCTCTTCAGAAACCATGGAGGTGAGAAGGCAGTTGTATGATATAATTATAGTACTATAAGAGAAAAACAGCCTGCCCAGAATTCTTTCTCTAGCAAAACTGTCCTTCAAATATGATGGCAAGTGTAACATAGTCACAGATAAAGAGGAATTAAGACAGCTTGTAAATAAGAATCCAGCTCGTCAGGAAACACTAAAGGTAGTTCTGTAGCCAGGAAAAATAAAAAAAATAAAATAAAATTTTTGAAAATTAAAAAAAAAAACAAAAACAGAGAGTCTTGGAGGAGAGTGTACAAGTGAAGCATATCAGAAAGTCTAATCAAAAGGGTAAAAAGACAAACAAAAATAAGATATGACATATGAAAGCCAAAGGATAAAATGGTTGAAATAAATAATGCCTTTACAATAATAACATTGAATGTTAATGGATTAAACTCCCCAATCAAAAGACATAGGCTCACAGAATGGATAAGAAAGCATGAATAATCCATATGCTGTCTGCAGGATACTCATCTTAAATCCAAGGATTAAAATAGTGTGAAAGTAAAATGTTAGAAAAAGATATTTCATGCAAACAGTAACCAAAAGAGAGCAGGAGCACCTATACTGGTGTCAGGCAAAACAGAGTTTAAATGCAAAAAAGTGATAAAAGGTGCAGAAGACCATCATATATTAATAAAAGGCACAATCCATCAGGAAGGAGTAACAATCATAAATATCTATGCACCTAATCAAGGTGTCACAAAATACATGAGACAAGCTCTGTAGAGAAATAGTTGTATTTACAATAATACTTGGAGATTTCAACATGCCAATCAAATCAATAAATAGTACAACCTAACAGAAGATCAACAAGGAAACAGAGAACTTGAACAATATGATAAATGAGCTGGACCTGACAGATATATACAAAACATTGCACCAAAAATCAAGTGCTAAGAGCTCTTTCTCCAGATAAAACACATGTTGGGCCACAAAACAGGTCTCAATAAATTTGAGAAGATTGAAATTATACAAAGCACCTTCTCTGATTATAATGGAATGGAGCTGGAAATCACTAAAAGGCAGGGAAGGGGAAAAGTCACAAATACATGGAGGCTAAACAACATACTCCTAATCAGTGAGTCTAAGAATAAATTGCAAGTGAAATTAGTAGATATCTCGAGATGAATGAAAACATAAACAAAACTTATGTGATACAGTGAAAGAAGTGTTGAAATGGAAATTTATAGTCTTAAATGCCTATATTAAAAAGGAAGAAAACTAAAATCAAAGTTCTAATGGAACAACTGGAGAAACTAGAAAAAGAAGAGTAAACAAATTCCAAAGCATGTAGAAAGAAAAACAACAACAACAATAATTAGAGCAGAAATAAATGAAATTGAGAACAAAAAAGCAATAGAGAAAATCAACAAAACCAAAAACTGGTTCTTGAGATCAATAAAATTGACAAACCCTAAGCTAGAAAAAAAGAAGAAAAAAAAAAAAAGGAAAGAATATATAAATTTAAAAAATCAGAATTGAGAAGGGGGGCATTATGACTGATCCCACAGAAATAAGAAGGATCATAAGAGGATATTATGAGAAACTGTATAGCAACACATTAGACAATCTAGACAAAATGGACATATTCGTAGAAAATCACAAACAATCTAATTGACTGAATGAGAAATCCAAAAGGGAAAAGTGGAAGGAAATCTCTCACTATTTGCAAATGACATGATCTTATATTTTGAAAATTCCAAAATATCTGCAACAAAGATATTAGAGCTAATAAATGAATTCAGAAAAATGGCAGGATACAAGATTAACGCGCAAAAATCATTAGTCTTTCTATATAATAGAAATGAGCAAAGTGAAGAAGAATTCAAGAAAAAAATTCCATGGACAATATAGCAACAAAAAGGCTCAAATATCTAGGAATTAATTTAACCAGGAATGTAAAGGATCTGTATTCAGAAAACTATGAAATACTGCTAAAACGAAATCAGAGAAGACTTAAACAAATATAGTACATTCCATGTTCATGGATTGGAAAAGTAATTATCATGAAGATGTCAATCCTACTTAAACTAATTTCTAGATTCAATGCAATACCAATCAAAATTCCAACAGCCTACTTTACAGAAATAGAAAAGGAATTTAACAAAATTATTTGGAACAGAAAGGTGAAACAATTAGCCAAAAACATTCTAAAAAAGAATGATGTGGGAGGACTTTCACTTCCTGAACTTAAAGTGTATTATAAAGCTATAGTGGTCAAAACAGCATGGTACTGGCATAAGGATAGACACATTGATGAATAAATTCAAAATGAGAGTTCATAAATAAACCCTCACTTCTATGGTCAACTGATTTTTGATAAGCCTACCAAGTTCACTTTTCCGAGACAGAAGAGTGTCTTCAACAAATGGTGCTGGGAGAACTGGATATCCATAACCAAAAGAATGAGAGAGGAGCCCTATCTCACTCCCTATACAAGAATCAACTCAAAATGGATCCAGCACTTACATAAAAGCCAGGATCATAAAATGCCTAGAAGATAATGTAGGGAAACATCTATAAGACCTTATAGTAGGTGAGGGTCTCTTACACCTTACATCCAAAGCACAAGGAACAAAACAAATAATAGATAAGTAGGATGTCATCAAAATTAAAAATTTAGGCATCTCAAAGGATGTTGTAAAAGTGGTAAAAAGGCAGCTTACTCAATGGGAGAAAATACTTGGAAATTACATATCCTACAAGGGTCTAGTATCCCTAATATATAAAGAGATCCTACAATGCAATAATAAAAAGACAAATGACCTGATTTTAAAAATGGGGAAAAGATATGAAGAGACATTTTTCTAAAGAAGAAATACAAATGATGAAAAAACACATGAAAAAAAATTTCAGCATAATTGGTGATTAGGGAAATGCATATCAAAACTCCTATAAGATATCATTTCACACCTACTAGAATGGCCACTATAACAAAACAGAAAATAACAAAAGTTGAAGAGGATGTGGAGAGATAAGAATGCTTATACAGTTTTGTTGGGAATATAGAATGGTAAAGCCACTGTTGAAGTCTGGTCCTTCCTAAGGAAGTTAGATATAGATCTGCCATGGGATGCAGCAATACCACTACTAGGCATATACCCAGAAGAACTGAAAGCAGTGGCACAAAGAGACATATGCACAACAATGTTCATAATGATATTATTCACAATTGTCCAAAGATGGAAAAAAACCAGATGTCCATCAACTGACAAATGGATAAACAAACTGTGACACATGATGGAATATTATGCAGCTGTAAGTAGAAATGAAGGCATGAAGCTTATGACAATGTGGATGAACCCAGAGGACACTATGTTGAGTGAAGAAAGCCAGGAACAAAAGGACAAATATTGTATGCTTTTGCTATTATGAAATAAATATAATGAGCAAACTCATGGAGTTAATAGCTAAATTGTAAGTCACCAGAGAATAGAATGTGGTTAGAGAATGGAAAGCTGAGGTTTAATCTGTGCAGAATTGGTAAAAAAAGTTGTTTGTGAATGTTTGGAAATGAATATAAATGGTGAAAGCACATCATAGGATTTGTAATTAGTAGTACTAACATATAGGTATGATAGTGGTTTGTTTTTTATTGTTTTTTTTTTCTTTTTTTGAATAAATAAAATGCTCTACTATTGATAGGAGTGATGAATGCACAATTGTGTGATTATTACATATGCCATTGATTGTAATATTAGGTATATTGGTTTATGAACAAAAAATGTAATAGGGTGGGTTGGGGAAAAACACACCAGATGTAAGATATGGACTATAGTTAGTAGTAATACTTTGATAATGCTCTTTCATAATTTGTTACAAATGTTTCACAACAATTCAAGATATTGCTGGTGGGGTGAGGTATGGGAGCTCTGTATGATATTATGCACGTACTTTTTCTATGTGTGACCATGCTAACTCTCTGAGCAACAATAATCCAAACAATTCAGTGCATGTTACAGGAGACCAAGGAGTTCCCTGAGTTGAGCCAAATTGGAATTCAAATGAGCAGTCAGACAGGACCAAATTGAATCATTAAGCTTATATAATCGCAGGTCCTAGAAAATGAGTGCCAAAACAATGGAACCTTAATAAAATCAGCAAAAGGTTTAAGACCCTGAAGAAAACCAGCCTATCTATTTAGAGCAACTGCTCAGGCCAATAGGCAGTACACTGATGTAGACCCAGAGGACACCACTAACGTGTGTACTGTTAATTATACTTAACATTCTCCTGATATAAGGAGAAAACTTCAGAAATTTGAAGGGGAATTGAACATGCCTTTGCCACAATTAGTAGAAATTGCCTTTAACGATTTTTACACCTCAGAGTTCACCCATAAGAAGGAGCAAAAGAAACATGCCCCTACAAAGCCAGCCACATAGGAGCAGATATCAGCAAGAACATCAGAGACCCACAGACCCTGAGATAGGGAAAGCTTCCATGGGAAGCTCAGTGAAAAGTAAGAACCCCAGACACCCTTCCTCGCCGACCCCCTCCCCAGGAACACCATTAAGTTCCAAGAAACACACTTACTATAAGGAGGAGGGACACTGGAACCAGGAATCCTGAGTCTCCCTGGGAAGGGCGGGGCCAGGATATCCCACCTAGCAGCCCAACTCCCATAGTTAGCAGGGGAAGAAGACAGCAACCTGGAGTGATGGGGCCTGGGAGCATCTTCCGCTGGTCAGGAAACCATCCCAATCATGCACAATGAACCTTGGGTCTCATTTCAAGTGGGTAAGAAGTTAGTTGACTTCTTGGTGGACACTGGAACCATTTATAAAGTTTTAAACCAGAGACTAAGTAAAGAAGCTAATTAATCAGTCTCTAACATTGATGTTTTGGGACTAAAAACTCTAAACGATTGTCAGAACCACTGCAATGTCAGATTGGAGAGATTCATCTGACTCATTAGATTTCACTATGTGCCTGGAAGCCCAATTCTCCTTCTCAGCCAACACTCTCCAAATTGCAAGCTTTACTTTTATTTTCACCTAATGAAGTGAATGTACAGGTCCACACCATATAAGTCTGTGCCTCCAAGCAGCCCTGCTGGGTTTAGCTGGGGACACTGAGAAGTTTGAAGTACCCAAAGAGATAGAACAACAGGTTCCAGCTGAGGTATAGCCTAATGGGAGACCCCTAGAATGGCCAGTTGAAGCATAGGAAGTCAAAGTAAGACTGTAGCCAAACAGCACCCAACCACATCTAAAACAGAATCCATTCAGAAAGGAGGTAAGTGCCAGCATCCTACCCTAATCAATAAATTTCTCATGTATGGACTAATTAGACCCTGTCAACCGGACTTCAATACCCCTATCTTACCAGTGCTTAAACCAGGTACTCAGGGGTGCAGATTAGTACAAGATTTGAGAGCTATTCATCTGATAGTGGAGAATGTCTACCCAGTGGTATCCAATACCTACACACTCTTTGTTAATATTACTAACACATACACCTGATTCACAGTCCTGTACTTAAAAGATGCTTTCTTTTGCATTCTACTAGAGAAGGAATCACAGAGACTCTGCTTTGGAATGGGAAGATCCTAACAATGGAATGAAGCAACAGCATTGTTGGACTGTGCTGCCACAAGAGTTTAAGAATTCTCTGACTTTTGGGGGCAAGCCCTATCCAAGGATCTGCAGGTCGTACAACTCCAAGACAGACTCTTCCTTCAATATGTAGATGACACAGCAAAACACAAGAAGCCTCAGATGAAAAAATAATAATGTTAGTGAGACTAACTGAAAAAGGATGTAAGTGTCAGTAAAGAAGGCCCAAGTTCCACAAACTCATGGTAAATATCTTGGCTTTCAATTTTCTGAGGGACAACAGTCCCTCCTGCCCAGTAGAAAGGAAGTCTTATATGAAGCCTTTAAAGGAAGTGAAAAAGAGGCCCTGGTCTGGACAACTGAACGTGCACTTACTTTTAGAACTTTAAGCAAAAATTCCTTACTGCCCCAGTTCTAGGGCTGCCAGACTCCACAGAAGAGGTTCCATTTATACTTACATGAATGTCAAGGCATTGCCCTGGGAGTTTTTGCTCAACCCTTTGGAGGAGCACCTGACTGATAGCATACCTGTCTAAACAGCTATACCTTGTATTTCAAGGCTGGCCTGCCGTCTGCACACTGACACAGCTACTTTTGACCTTCTAGAGACAGAGAAATTAACATTAAGCTTTCCAGTCTACATCTATACTCCTCACAATTTAATAAGAATATTTAAACAAAAAGGAGATCAATCGAGCTTCTCTGTTAGACAATCCTATTGTGACCTTAAAGATTATTGAAAAACTTAACCCTGCCACCTTGCCCCAAGAGTTTGGTATAAACCCAACTGGATACTCCTCAAACATGACTGTGTACAACTCCTTAAGAAAATATAGTCCAGTAGACTGGGACTGACTGATGTAACTCTAAAAATCCCTGCTCTTGAATTATTTACTGACGGAAGTAGTTTTGTGGACTATAGGAAGCAATGAGCAAGGTATATGGTGGCCACCTTGGTAGAAACTTTGGAACAGGATCCCTGCCCTCTGGGGTTTCAGCTCAGAGGGCTGAACTAGTAGCCTTTGGAAGAGCCCTCCAGTTAAGCACAGGAGAAAGAGTGAACATTTACACAAACTCCAGATATGCCTTTGCAGTGTTACATACCCATGGATCCACTTGAAAAAAGAGGGAATTACTCAATGCTACTAATAAGGACATAAAACATGTTGGTCTCATTCTAAAGTTGCTTGAAGTTTTGATGCTCCTTCAAGGAATTAGCAGTCATTCATTGCAGAAGACAACAACCTTCCAATAGCAGGGAAAGAAACAGAACTGTTTAGCTGATAAAGACACTAAGTTAGCTGCAAGGAGAATAGAACCAACTCTTATTCACCCCTCCACACTGAAAGACTAGACCACCAATTAATACCCCAGAGTTGGTGAAACCCTAACCTAAAGCCATTTGGGAAACACCAATACTGGAAAAAAGATTCAGCCAGAAAAAAATAGTGGGGATATACTCAAGCCACAGAAAATGACTGGTTGAAAAAAGAGTCCTTGTCAGAACCTTGGGAATACTACCACAAATTATTCATGCTTGAAAGCCTAGTGAAACCAATTACCACTTATTTCATTAGACTTATAATTGACATGGAACTCTTCCAGTGAATAAGTCAGTTCCTCATAGAACCCAATCTATGCAAGATGATTCAGTCAGTAAATGATCAGTTGTGTCACTTGTGCTCAAATTAACCCTAAAACTCAGCCTCCAGCCTTAAACAAAGGAATACAATAGCAAAGACTAGGATGAGGAAAGGACTGGAAAACTAACTCTACTGTAATGCCAAGAGTTGCTGAGAACTTCCTATATTTGTTACTGTTTGTAGACACTTTCACTAATTGGGTAAAAGCCTTCCCATATAGAAATATCTTGGAAAGTAGTCAAAGTCTTACTTAAAAAATTCATTCCAAGGTTTGGACTTTCTATTTCTATACAAAGTGACTATATTTCTAAAGTGACTAAAGATGTGTCTGGACTGTAATAAACAGGCAGTTGCATTCTCCCTGAAGACCAAAATCCAATGGGAAGACTAAGCAAATGAGTCCAACCTTAAAAGAAGCCATTGCCAAGATTTGTTTTGAAACTCACCTCAAGTAGGATAAAGCCCTGCCATTACCCAATTGAGGGTTAGGGTCATACCTGAAAGAAGACTTAGATCAAGTCCTTATGAAATGCCTTATATAAGACCATTTCATAAAACTGAATAGGGGAGCAATGTAGCTAGGTAGTTGAGGGCTTCCCTCCCATGCATGGGGTCCCAGGTTCAATCCCTGGTTCCTCCTTTAAAAAAATAAGCATTCCATGCACAGAATGTGCACATGACTTGGAGGTGACTGAAAGCCTGAGGAGAGGAAGGATGCAGGGAGCAGCTGTGTCTGGTGAAACAGCACTTCCCTAGTTGCTGCGGTTGTGCACATGGTGGAACCCCTGATAAAACTGGAGATGGACATATAGACACTGACTATTATGATCATGTAAATTGATGTTCAGTATAAAATTGTACTCATCAAACTGAGTTTTATAATCTAATACAAAGAAAAGTATAATGTGAATTGGAAGGTAAGAAATTCATATGCATTTGGTGATCAGTTAACTGAACTGTGCAAGACTTTGTGTAAAGGACCATCCATGAGATCTACATCTTGTTTAAGCATCCCTATCCTGAGGAAAGAGATTTTGCTGCCTAGAAGCCACTAAAGGCAATTATTATGGAGACTGTTCTCTCGGCCTTTGAATATTAAATGCCATTGTAAATATGTTTTTAAATTTTGTTCAACATTAATAAAGTTTTTCAAATTATGAAATGCTGTACAGGTGTTCTGGATTCTAAATATAGGGGATCATTTTTTAAAAATTATTTGTCACACTTCATTTTCCTGAGAGAAAAGAGGAGCTTGGTGATATAGTTGAATCCATGGCCCCATATCTTGTTAGATACATGGACTCTCAATTAAACCCAGCCCTCCTGCATCAAAATATGTGTATTATTAATAGCAATACCCCCAGTAAATTTTTTTGCAAATTGATGTTGGATAAGTAGTGCATGTAGACTGATTCTCAGTTTAATTCACATTGGAATCATCTGGTAAGGTTCAAAATATGTTGAATCTAAGTTATCCATCTTATTGGCAAACAATTTTTCAAAGTATCCTCTTATGATACTCTTTATTTCTGTGGGATCAGTAGTGATATCTTTCCTCATTTTTTATTTTATATATTTGCATCTTCTCTCTTTTTTTGTTAGTCTAGCTAAGGGTTTGTCAATTTTATTAATCTTCTCTAAAAACAGGTTTGGTTTTGTTAACTTTTTCTAGTGTTTTTTATTCTCAATGTCATTTATCTCAGCTCTAATCTTTGATATATCCTTTTTTTCTGCACACCTCTAAGTGTGCAGTGAGATCTTTGATTTTATCTCTTTCTTCTTTTCTAATATAGGCATTTATGGCTATAAATTTCCCTCTCAGCACTGCTTTTCTTATATCCCATATGTTGTGTCTTCATTTTCTTTTATTTCAAAGTAGTTACTGATTTCTTTCACAGTTTCTTCCTTGACTCAATGATTGTCTATGAGTGTGTTATTTAACTTCCATATCTTTATGCCCATTCTAGTTCTCAGTCCCTTATTAATTTCCAGCTTCATTCCATTGTTGTCAGAGTAATTAATTTTGTATAATTTAAATCTTTCTGAATTCATTGAAATGGACAAGTTTCTAGCAGCTTACATTGATGAAAGAATAAATTGATGAACTCAATAGACCAATCAAAAGTAACAAGATTGAATTTGTCACCAAAAACCTCTGAATTTAGAAGAGCCCAGGACCTGATAGCTTCACAGGTGAATTCTACAATTCATTCTGGAGAGAGTTAACATCAGTCTTACTTAAACACTTCCAAAAAATAAAAAAAGAAGTGGAGAGAACATTGCCTAATTCATTCTATGATGCCAACATCACCCTAATATCAAACCCACATAAAGACTCCACAAGAAAAGAAAATTACAGACCAATCTCTCTAATGAACCTGGATATTAAAATCCTCAACAAAATACTTGCTAATTGCAAAAACATCAAATGAATTATACACCATGACCAAGTGGGTTTCATCCCTGGTATGCAAGGATGGTTCAACTTAAGAAAATCAATGACCTGACATAAACAGATTGAAAGCAACAAATCTCATGATCATCTTTATTTATGTAGAAAAAGCATTTTGTCCTTTCTTGACAAAAACACTTCAAAAGATTGGAATTGAAGGAAAGTTACACTACATGATAAAAGGTATATATGAAAAATCCACAGCTAACATCATATTCAATAGCAAAATGCTAAAGGCTTTTTACTAAGATCTGGAGCAAGACAAGGATGCTCATTGTAATTGCTCTTATTTAGCATTGTGATAGAAGTACTTGCTTGAGCATTTAGGCAAGAAAAAGGCATAAAATTCATCCAAATTGGAAAGGAAGAATTAAAAATTTCACTATGTGAAGACGACATGTTTGTATACATAGAAAGCTCTGAAAATCTACAGCAAACCCTCTAGAGTGGATAAATGAGCTCAGTAAAGTGTCAGAATATAAGATCAACACCCAATAATCAGTGGCCTTCCTGTACACCAATAATGACCAATCTGAGGAGGAAATCAAGAAAAATTCCATTTATAATTGCAACCAAAAGAAGCAAATACTTAAGAATAAACTTAACTAAAGGTGTAAAAGTCTTATACATAGAAAACTACACAACATTTTTAAAGGATTTCAAAGAAGGACTAAATAAATTGAAGATTATTCCCTCTTCATGGATTGGAAGACTAAACATAATTAAGATATCTGTTCTACACACATTGATTTACAGATTCAATGGAATCCCAATAAAAATTACAACATTTTTTACTGAATTGGAAAAGTTAATTATGAAATTTATTTTGAAGGGCAAGGGGCACCAAATAGCTAAAAACATATTGAAAAACAAAAACAAAATTGGACAAATCATGTTACCAGACTTTAAAGCATAAAACAAACTACATTAGTCAAAGCTACATGATCTTGGCACAAGGATAGACATACTGACCAATGGAACCAAACTGAGAGTTCTGATATAGATCCTCATGTATACAGTCTATTGATATATGTCAAGGCAACAAAGCCCACTCAATTAGGACAGAATGGATTCTTCAACAAACAGTGCTTGAAGAATTGTATATCTATATTCAAAAGAATGAGAGAGGTTTGCCATCTCACAACCTATACAAAAATTATCTCAGGATGGATCAAAGAAATAAATATGAAAACCAAGATTATAAGGCTCCTAGAAGATAATGTAGGGAAGCATCGATAAGATCTTGTAGTAGGAAATGGTTTCATAAACTTTACTCCCAAAGCTCAAGCAATAAATGAAAAAAATAGATATATGGGGCCTCCTCAAAATTGAAAACTTTTTTTGTTTCAAAGGAGTTTGTCAAAAGAGTGAAAATGCAGCCTACTCAATGGGAGAAAGTGTTTGGTAAACATTTATCTGATAAGGAACTAATATCCAACACAGATAAAGAAACCCTACATCTCAAAAATGAAAAGAGAAAGAAGCCAATTTTAAAATAGGCAAGAGATTTGAATAGGCAGTTCTCTAAAGAAGAAATACAAATAGCTAAAAGCACATGAAAAAGATGCTCAACATCACTAGTTATTAGGGAAATGCAAATCAAAACTACAGTGAGATATCATCTTACACTTCTTAGACTGTTGGCTATTAAGAAAACCCAGAAAACTACAAGTGTTGGAGATGTGGAGGAAAGGGAACACCATTCACTGATAGTGGGAATATAGAATAGTGTAGCCATTGTGGAGGACATCTTGGCAGTTCCTCAGGAAGCTAAATATAGAACTGCCATATGATCCAGCAATCCTACTTCTGCATATATATGCAGAAGTATTGAAAGCAGGAACACAAACAGATATGTGCACACCAATGTTCATAGTGGCATTATTCACTATTGGCAAATGTTGGAAGCAACACAAGTGTCCATTAACAGACGAATGGATAAGCAAATTGTTGTATATACATACAATGGAATAATACTCAGCTGTAAGAAGAAATGCAGTATTAACACATGGGACAACATGGATGAATCTTGAAGACCTTATTTTGAGTGAAGTAAGTCAGTCACTGAAGGACAAATATTACATGACCTCACTGATGTGACTTAAGCAAATTGAGCAGACTCACAGAGCCAGAGTCTGGAAGATAGGTTATCAGGAGACAGAAAGGGAGTAGAGTGTGGTCAGTTGAGGCTTAACTGGAGCAAGACCTATGATAAGGTGGAAGGGGGTGGTTGAGCATTGGTTGGAGGTGATGATGATGCAGTAATGTGATTGGGTTCAACAGTGCTGGAATATGAGGGGGAGTAAGGTGGGGGTGTTGAACTATCCATGGAATCGTGGGAAGGGCTAGAGGAAGGAACAGGTGAACTCTGGGGATTTGTAGCTCTGTGGTTAAAATTACAATGATTGGAATGTTCTTTTGGCAAATATGGCAGGAGAGGGTTACTGATGCAGGTATTGGGGTATGGGGAATATGCAAGATAAGGTACACCTGGGGCATGATTCTTTGGAATATGAAAGTGTTCACTTCATCATAGTGTGCTATTTCAGTGGGTGAAGACCAACACAACATACATGAAAATATTAAAATCTCATCTTGGGAAGTCCTTCTATCTCAATTAGAGGGTCAAGAATCTCTCAAGAACATAGACAGTGCCTAAAAAAAGAAAACAGACCAATATGGCAAGCCCTCAATATTATTGCATTTAACTATGAATGATAGTCTTCGTAATTGAAGCTTAGTGGTTACCATAGATTCCAAGGGAAGGGGGAAGGAAGAATAGCATAGATGGAACACAGGGCATTTTTAGGGCATGGGAATTGTTCTGCATGATCAAGAAATTATGGATACAGACTATTTTAAATTTCATCAAAACCTATAAAAGTGTGTAGTAGAATGTAAACCAAAACATAAATCACTGACCATAGTTAGTAGCAATGCTTCAATATTTGTACATCATTTATAACAAATGTACCACATGTAAAATGTTAATAATTGGCATGTGTGGGAGAGGGGGCGGGGCTGGGTATAGAGGAATCTACTATATTTTCTATTTGACTTTTTTGTAACTTAAAGTTTCTCTGAAGATAAAGCAAATAAAACATGACACTCAGGGAACATATGGAAGAAATCGGCGCTGTACATAAAAGAAAACAGATATGGTAATGAAAGACACAAATAAAAAGTTTCTTATTTTATTTTATTTTATTTTTCACTTTTTATTTTTGTATTTTATTTGTTATATATTATTATTAATTTTTCATTTGCCCCAAAAAGCCTGGACTTCCTCCCTACCTTGAGGAAGGTACCAACCAGCCTCAAGTCTGTACTACCGAATTTTCAGTCTGCCTCAAGGAGTTTTCACCACCTCCCTTTTATGAAGAAACCATCACCCAACATCCACCCTATTCTGAGGAGTCTGTCTTCAAACCCATGTTTTAAGAGATTAATCCTGTCTCACCAGATGAAACTGCAAGAGAATGCCCTGAGGTAATTAGCTGGCAAAACACTTCTAATTTTTCTCAATACCCACTCCACTACCCCTCTTCTCTTCCAGACCTATAACTAGACTAAAATCACAAGTCCCAAAAGGTGAAGTACAAAATGTAATCCATGGGGAAGTACACTATCCTCTAAAAGAACTGCATGGATTTTCCAATTTATATAGGCAGAAATCAGGAGAATATGCGTGGGAATGGATATTAAGGGTATGGGTTAATGGTGGAAGGAATATAAAGTTGGATCAGGCTGAATATTTTTATATGGGCCCACTCAGCAGAGATTCTGAATTCAATATGCAGTTCAAAGGGTTAGAAAGAGCTCTAAGAGTTTGTGCAGGTATCTGGCTGAAACATGGACCAAAAGATGACTTACAGTGCCTGAGGTCAAGATGCCCAATTTACCTGAATACACTGTGGATGAGGGGGTCTAAAGACTTAGAGAGATTGGAATGCTAGAATGGATTCACCAGTTAAGATCTGCCCATCCACCCCAGGAATTTCCAGAGGATATAACTGTAACCAGACTGGGAGGTCTAAATTTGTAAGACTAACTCTATATTCCCTGAAAAGTTCTGTGGTTGCATTTTTCTGTAAGTCAGATATTACTGTGGGAGTTGCTCTCATGGAATTAGAATCCTTAAATAGTACTGGAATCATCAGATCCTGGGCTGGCAGAAGCCAAGTAGCAGTACTTAATTGCCAAAGATATGTAAGTGTTTTTACCACAATGAAAGACACACTCAAAGCATCAATCAAAAGAATATGAGTCATATAGACCTATGGCATTGGCTAATAGGTCATGGAGTACCTAGAAGTAAAACAGATGGGCAGTCTACTAAATTCCTCTTGATCTGTATAAACAGAAGAGATCTAGGTTGAGAAAAAAAAAAATCCTAATCTGAATTACAGAAAAAAAGTCATGGCCCCTTAATCAATTCCCAGTCTTCAGACAGTTTAAAGACCCAGAGCTCCTTGAATGAGGGGAAGGCCAGGTCCCTTTGGGATCCTGTTACACTGCCAAAAATTATACTGTTCCTCTCAACTTTCCCAAAAGCGACCTACAGCCTTTTACCAAGAAGGTTCATTGCAGAAAAGGAAATGATCAGACATTTTGGGGGTTATTAGACAGTGACTCAGAAGTGATGTTAATTCCAAGAGACCCAAAACATCACTGTGGTCCACCAATCTGAGTAAGGGCTTATGGGGGTCAAGTTATTGATGGAGTTTTAGCTCACGTCCATCTCACAGTGGTCTACTGGGTCCCCAGTGAAATTCTGTGTTTTTTTCTTTAGTTCCAGAATGTATAATTGGAATAGATATACTTATTTACTGGCAGAATCCCCACTTTGGATCCCTGACTTGTGGAATGAGGATTATTATGGTAAGAAAGGCCAAGTGGAGGCAACTAGAACTGTCCCTAAGTAGCAAAATCATAAATCAAAAGCAAATCTGGGTCCGATGCCCCAGACCACACTGTCACCATCAAGGACACAGTTATGGCTCCCCCAAAGGTTGAAGGGGACTGGAGGTGGGCCCAGCAGCATTAATAAGAAGTTGGTACCAGCTTTGGGAATTTTAGGTCCCAGGCAAAAGCACAGCTTCCCTGACTTTCCTTATGATTATGACACTCTGGAGCCCCACATCAATGTCTAAATCCATAAAGAAATGTTCTGTTCATCAATGAGGGATATTTGTGACCAAGTAAACAATTTCTGCTTGACTCCTGGACATCCTTACAAAGCCTTAGTATGATCAATGCTGGAAAGAAACAAGGAAGAACAGAACTCGGGACCTCCCATGTGGTAGGCAGGCACCCAACTGCTTGAGCCACATCCACTTCCTGCCATTCATTTTTAACAAATCCACTCCTGGTGTAAATATAAGGTCAATCCTACAATCTAGTTTTTAGTGTGTGTGTGATTTTCCTGCATCATATCTTTCCAGCTTTCCAATTCCAGGTGACCAACCCAAATTTTGAGTTGATTATTCCATTATTTACCTTATAGTTTAGCTTTAATTTATCAATATGTATATGATAATTGTATGACTGCACAGTTTAGAAGTGTTCACATATTTTTCTTTGTAGGTTTAATTATCAGTATGGTTTGTTTACTTTTGGATTTTCTTTTGGTGTGTTTTACTAAGATTCATGAGTTCTGTGTGTTCTGTTTTGGTTCTATTTGCATTTCAGAATTTTATTTTATTCTTTTCAAATATTTTAATAAATTTGACTATTTATACTGATATGCTTGAATTTGTCACCACTTAGCTTTATGATATAGGGCTTGTGTTCATCACAGCCCACTTAAATACTGTTATCCTTTTCAGTTTTGAGAAATGCAATTACTCTAAGAATGTCATTAAAATTATATTTTAATTTAATTCTTTGCTTTTAAGAAATATATTTCTTAAC